>JAVYIG010013854.1:0-44706 GCA_035222895.1 Strongylocentrotus droebachiensis | reverse complement strand
CTCTTTCTTTTCAGTCGTTTTCTTTACTGGCTTCTTCGCTTTCTTGGGGGCTGCCTTGACTTTCTTTGCGGCGGCTGCCTTCTGCAGTTTCTCCTTCTTCGCTGTAGCCTTTTCCTTGGCCTTCTCACGCTGTGCTAGAAGTTTTGCCTTCTCCTTCTCCTTCTTGGCCTTCTCCGACGCCTGTGCCTTGGCCGCCTGCACATTCAGCTTGAAAGAACCCGAAGCTCCTTTCCCCTTCGTCTGCACTAGTTTGCCTTTCTCCACGCCAGACTTTAGGGCCCGCTTGATGAATAGCAGCTGTCGGTCCATCTGCACGTCGAAATTGGTAGCGATATACTTCTTTATTGCTTGCAGCGAGGAGCCATTGCGGTCCTTCAACTCGGTGATTGCTGTAGCAACCATCTCGGCAGCCGGTGGGTGGGCCGCCGGCTTCTTAGTAGTCACCTTCTTAGAGCTATCCTTCTCAGCCATCTTGATATACGGTGCGTCGGGAGGTTAACAAAATGAATAACCATCGGTTCGGCAACGCCGTCAATATACGGCATGGTTGCGTACGTGGGAGGAGACGATCCCGGGTCGTCTGCCCCCATGACTGCATGCCAGTTTGTGTTTGTTTTAAGAAACTTTTCTTCCTTCTTTTCCATCCATACATGCTCTTATTCCACCACCCCCTTCTTCTTCTTCTTCATCCTCTCCTACCATGTACAATATACACAATCATTATATGAATTTGAAGAAAAAATGAAATCAAAGGCAGATAATAATATAATAATAGGTGGCGATAACACCATCAACCCCTGATCGTCACCCCTCTTGAAACACAGTCACATTCATGGAAAATAGCATAGTTTCCCATTAAAATGCTGACTAAAAAGATAATAGTTTGCTCTGCATGGTCACCCTCATATCCGTACTAGTAACTGTAAATATATATATTTAATTAACCACCTTGCCTTTTCTTTTACTGCTCTATACACTTTTTTTGTTCATAACATCTAAGGATGTATATCTTTATTTAATATATATCAATCATTATAGATAACGATTATTAAGGCTTACTTAGTTCATCTCAAGTGTATCGTTTTAAACTAAGAGAGAGAGAGAGAGAGAGAGAGAGAGAGAGAGAGAGAGAAAGAGAGTGGGGGAAGGGGATTCATAAATGAAACAATTCTTTCGTGAGTAATTGGTGGCCCTGATAAGGGCCGTTGAGGTTTCAAGATTTGCCGGGAGCAAACTCTAGCTTGATTTAGCGGTTTTCTTGGGAAGCAGCACGGCTTGGATGTTGGGCAGAACACCACCTTGAGCGATCGTCACCCCACCCAAAAGCTTGTTGAGTTCTTCATCATTACGCACAGCGAGTTGAAGGTGGCGTGGGATGATCCTAGATTTCTTGTTGTCGCGGGCAGCGTTGCCTGCGAGTTCCAAGATTTCGGCAGTGAGGTACTCTAGGACGGCAGCCATGTAGACAGGAGCTCCACCGCCGACCCTCTTTGCATAGTTGCCCTTTCGGAGAAACCGATGAACACGTCCCACTGGAAACTGGAGCCCTGCACGGGATGAGCGCGTCTTTGCCTTGGTGCGGGCCTTTCCACTCTTTCCTCTGCCAGACATGATGTTTTTGATGAGTTTAGAATAAATCGGAAGCGAAGTTCAGAACGTAACAATGTTCGATGACTTGAATGGATGCCCAACAGCGTTTTGGTGGCTATTTATACCGGGTGTTAGGATCGCAGTGACCGTCGGGGAGCATTGTGACTATTGTCCAATCAGCGGGTAGCTGACCGGATCTCCTTAAACTTGTTTCGCATCATTAGTGAATGGTGCCATCTCGCGGCGACTTATCCGTTTTCTCCACTGATATCACAACCATTGCTAATCAGATTAGATTGTATAGGGTTTCTTGAATTAAAACAAACAACAGATCAATTCAAATGGATGGGACGACAACGCCTGAAAATGTGATAAAACTGTAGCCCATTCAAAGTACACTGCCACTATTTCCAATAGTGTCAGGTTCTATGTTATATTTCAGAGATCATTCATTCAATCAATCAATCAATCAATCAATCAATCGCCTAAAAACTCTCTTTCTGGGGATATATGTTTCATCACAATTCACCCTAGATTTGTTTCAGTATGTGGCATACGTAACATGAGGAGGTCATTCATAGATTTCATTAGATTGATATTTGAATATTCCTTGCATTTTAATGCCCAACACTTATCGTGTTCTACATTTTTATCATATCGTTTATCTGAATTATGTTCTACATTTGTATCATATCGTTTACCTGAATTATGTTCTACATTTCTATCATATCGTTCATCTAAATTATGTTCTCCAAATGTTTGTTTTTTTCTTCTTATCTTATAATAGCGTCGATTGTCATGCATCGTGTTCATTTTAGAAATCAGTGATTCTTTCTTGGGGTTGTGGTGGCTCTGAAAAGAGCCGTTTGTGTATGCGGTGCATGGGCTACATGCTGTACCGATGGTTCTAGGCGCGTTCTCCGCGGATTCGACGGGCGAGCTGGATGTCTTTGGGCATGATGGTAACCCTCTTGGCGTGGATGGCACACAGGTTGGTGTCCTCAAAGAGGCCAACTAGGTATGCCTCGCTGGCTTCTTGAAGGGCCATCACTGCGGAACTCTGGAAACGTAGCTCTGTCTTGAAGTCCTGTGCAATCTCACGCACTAGACGCTGGAATGGCAGTTTTCGGATGAGAAGTTCAGTGCTCTTCTGGTAGCGGCGAATCTCTCTCAGGGCGACTGTGCCAGGCCTGTATCGATGAGGCTTCTTGACTCCTCCAGTAGCGGGGGCACTCTTTCTGGCAGCTTTGGTCGCCAGCTGCTTGCGGGGAGCCTTCCCTCCTGTAGATTTGCGAGCGGTCTGCTTGGTGCGTGCCATAGTTGCTTGAGAGACAGTAGGTAATTCAGTACTTCAAATACGAGTGACGGGATGAATGAGAACCACTGGCAATTTTCAGCTATTTATATGAGCTGCGAAGGATCCTGGTGCCGTCGCCCTACGTTTGTAAAGCTCTCTTGATTGGTCAACCGGGTTGTTCTTTTGTTTAGCGCGTGACGGGAAGGGGGGGGGGGGGGGGCTTGGCGATGCCGTATGTGCAAGTCAATAGAATGTGTCGAAAGGTGGCGCTACCACCGTTTTAAACATGGGTTACATGGCAAGCCGGGAATTTGGCTCACGCACGTAGTGGTGCCAAATAATTACGAGAATATGCATTCTAACATATGATGATTAAGATGTTTGACCGAGAGTCTGCTCGGATGATCTTGAGAGGGCGGATGAGAGGGAGGCAGGCAGGGAGGTGGGTGGGGATGAATCATGAGAAAAGACACTATCAACTTTGACCTGAATCTCGTCAACCTTTCAAGGAAGGATGCATGGACGTATATCATGTAGGACATGTTGCCATCTTGAATTATATATTTTTTTTTTATTTAATCGACTATTTTCGTCTTCCTTTTCGTCATCATGACTACACGTTATGACCTACTCTAGATTTATAGAGTGAGTTAATATATATATGGCTAGTATTATTTTATACTTTTGTGTAATCTTTATTTTATCTTTTGCAATACTCATGCATTATATTCATTATACTTTTTTATTTAATGAGAAACTACGCTACAATACTACGGATATCATTCTTTCTTGATTATTTGTGTGGCCCTGAAAAGGGCCGTTGTATGTCCAATGAGAGCAGGATATGACCTGTCTACTTGGAAGTAGTGTATTTCGTCACTGCCTTGGTACCCTCGCTCACAGCGTGCTTTGCCAGCTCTCCGGGGAGAATGAGGCGGACGGCGGTCTGAATCTCGCGACTGCTGATGGTTGACTTTTTGTTGTACTTAGCGAGGCGGGAAGATTCGCCGGCAATTCGCTCGAAGATGTCGTTGACGAAGCTGTTCATGATGATCATGGCCCGACTGGAGATGCCGGTATCTGGATGAACCTGCTTGAGGACTTTGTAGATGTAGATTCCATAACTCTCCTTCCTTTTCCTGTTCCTCTTCTTGCCACCGCTGAGCCGAGGGGCCTTGACTGCCTTCTTGGAGCCTTTCTTAGCAACTTGAGCTGTTGGAGCCATGATGAATTGAGGTTTTCTGGTCTGTAAGGATGTAGCGAAACGAGTATGTCAAGCAAATATTCTTTGGATACTGTGAATGGCTTGCGAGAACCATTCCTTTTTATACACGGAGCCAGATCCGTATGCTGCGGTTCGTATGCAAATGAGCCTCGGTCTCGATCCTTTCATTGGTCTTGGGCGTCGCAGAATTAGTGCCTGTACCATACCCTGCCTAGAGATGGCGACATAGTGACAACCCATACAGATCATACGGGCATATTTTCTAATATAGGATCTCTCTGCAATGTTCAATTCAATCCCCAAAGAATAAGAAATATGAAAAAGTTGAAGAAGACGATGATTTTGATGGGAATTTGTATATCCGAATATGGAACATGTCGAAACTTTTTATCAAAGACATACTTGCACAGGTTATGATTCACTGCTACTTTTGACATTATCTCGGAGATATATAATTATATAGTAGTAGTAGTAGTAGTAGTAGTAGTAGTAGTAGTGTCGCTCTATATATAAAGAGCGAATTAATTTTTAATTTCTTCTCACACAATATAAACAATGACAGACAATAATAATAAACGTAATGATATAACAGAAATGAGCATTGTAATTCAAAATTATTTGGTTACAGCAAATGAAAAAGAGAACCTATATAATATATCTAAAGCGCTGTATTAAGCGCTATACGATTACATATTAGGTATTATCATTATGAACCATGAATGCGTTATCATTATGAAAACAACATGCATCTTTTATTTTTTATTTATCCACTTCACATCTTTTATCACAGAGTAGGCTGTTTAGTAACTAGCATTTACATTTACTTTTGTAAATAAATCATAATCTCTTTCTATACAATGTTCAATTTCAGTTGAAAACATACATAAGGACCCTCATACTACAAATGCCAATGTCTATACACTATTTCTAACTAAATTTCTTACTGCATTCTGTTTCATAGACTCACCCTTTCATAGACACACCCTTCTTGCCCAGCCTAAATTTCATTCATTGCTTTCTGTTTCATGATTTGCCTTTCATCTCTCTATATCAATCACTATCGCCTCTTCTGGGAGGTATTTACAGTCATTATTCGTTTTGCCTTATATTAACGGCTTATTTCTTCTTCTTTCCTCCTTTCTTTCTTTACTTAACATACAACAGTATTCTTTCTTGATTATGTGGTGGCTCTGAAAAGAGCCGTTTGTTATTCTAGCCAGGAGAGAGAGAGAGGTCTGCTACACTTAGCCGCCGAAGCCGTACAATGTACGACCCTGCCTCTTCAGTGCATACACCACGTCCATGGCTGTGACAGTCTTTCGCTTGGCGTGCTCGCAGTAGGTGACTGCATCACGGATGACATTCTCCAGGAAGACCTTCAGTACACCGCGTGTCTCTTCGTAGATGAGACCAGAGATCCTCTTGACACCTCCCCTTCTAGCAAGTCGACGGATTGCAGGCTTGGTGATGCCCTGGATGTTGTCTCGTAGAACCTTGCGATGACGTTTGGCACCACCCTTTCCGAGTCCCTTTCCTCCTTTTCCTCGACCTGACATGATGATTATTGATAGTTGAGAGCGAGTTCTGTGTGATACTGTAGACTGGATATTACGCTAAGCGAATGATGCCTCAACCGGATTGCAGCGAGTATTGTTACACCATTGCGGACTTGGGTGACGAGATTCGGCATCATTCGGTATGCGGGACTGGAGTGCGGAGACTCCCCATTCGAGTGCGCCCCCTTGTGGCGAGTATTCGCTAGCATAGTACATGCATGTATCTAGAGAGGCCTGTGTTGAATGCTCGAGTTGAAATAGCAGGGGGTGACGAATCTTATCCAACAGTACACATGGATGACGAAACTTAATTAACTGAAAAATCGGGCATCACCTACATTACTCAATATACATCAATACGAATGCATTCCTCACCCAAGCCCGCCCGCGCCCCTCTTTCTCTCTCATCCTTCATTTTTTTTCCGTATATGATTCATATGTTCATTTATATCTTATTTACAAGTAGTTTTTTTTTCCGGACTGTATTATATATAGTTTGTTTGTATTTTAAAAGGGCTGAAACGAAAACCAGTGCTGATTGGGCTAATACCACCTTCCATAATTCATCTCATTCTTATTTCCCTTTTGTTTTTCTTCATTTCTTTGTCTCACCCCCTTTTTTTTTCCTTCTTCTTCTTCTTCTTCATTACACATAATCATAGTGGACAAGTGTTCTTTCTTGGGTATGTGGTGGCTCTGAAAAGAGCCGTTTTTGGTAGGATGAGAAAGTTGGCGTGCAAAATCACTTTGCAGCCTTTGCAGTCTTCTTTGCCGCAGGCTTCTTGGGCTTGGCAGTCTTGGGTTTCTTTGCGGCGGCGGCTGCCTTCTTGGGCGTCTTCTTTGGTGTTGATTTCTTGGCTGCTGGCTTCGTGGGTGCCTTCTTTGGAGTCTTCTTCTTCTCTTTCTTTTCAGTCGTTTTCTTTACTGGCTTCTTCGCTTTCTTGGGGGCTGCCTTGACTTTCTTTGCGGCGGCTGCCTTCTGCAGTTTCTCCTTCTTCGCTGTAGCCTTTTCCTTGGCCTTCTCACGCTGTGCTAGAAGTTTTGCCTTCTCCTTCTCCTTCTTGGCCTTCTCCGACGCCTGTGCCTTGGCCGCCTGCACATTCAGCTTGAAAGAACCCGAAGCTCCTTTCCCCTTCGTCTGCACTAGTTTGCCTTTCTCCACGCCAGACTTTAGGGCCCGCTTGATGAATAGCAGCTGTCGGTCCATCTGCACGTCGAAATTGGTAGCGATATACTTCTTTATTGCTTGCAGCGAGGAGCCATTGCGGTCCTTCAACTCGGTGATTGCTGTAGCAACCATCTCGGCAGCCGGTGGGTGGGCCGCCGGCTTCTTAGTAGTCACCTTCTTAGAGCTATCCTTCTCAGCCATCTTGATATACGGTGCGTCGGGAGGTTAACAAAATGAATAACCATCGGTTCGGCAACGCCGTCAATATACGGCATGGTTGCGTACGTGGGAGGAGACGATCCCGGGTCGTCTGCCCCCATGACTGCATGCCAGTTTGTGTTTGTTTTAAGAAACTTTTCTTCCTTCTTTTCCATCCATACATGCTCTTATTCCACCACCCCCTTCTTCTTCTTCTTCATCCTCTCCTACCATGTACAATATACACAATCATTATATGAATTTGAAGAAAAAAATGAAATCAAAGGCAGATAATAATATAATAATAGGTGGCGATAACACCATCAACCCCTGATCGTCACCCCTCTTGAAACACAGTCACATTCATGGAAAATAGCATAGTTTCCCATTAAAATGCTGACTAAAAAGATAATAGTTTGCTCTGCATGGTCACCCTCATATCCGTACTAGTAACTGTAAATATATATATTTAATTAACCACCTTGCCTTTTCTTTTACTGCTCTATACACTTTTTTTGTTCATAACATCTAAGGATGTATATCTTTATTTAATATATATCAATCATTATAGATAACGATTATTAAGGCTTACTTAGTTCATCTCAAGTGTATCGTTTTAAACTAAGAGAGAGAGAGAGAGAGAGAGAGAGAGAGAGAGAGAGAGAAAGAGAGTGGGGGAAGGGGATTCATAAATGAAACAATTCTTTCGTGAGTAATTGGTGGCCCTGATAAGGGCCGTTGAGGTTTCAAGATTTGCCGGGAGCAAACTCTAGCTTGATTTAGCGGTTTTCTTGGGAAGCAGCACGGCTTGGATGTTGGGCAGAACACCACCTTGAGCGATCGTCACCCCACCCAAAAGCTTGTTGAGTTCTTCATCATTACGCACAGCGAGTTGAAGGTGGCGTGGGATGATCCTAGATTTCTTGTTGTCGCGGGCAGCGTTGCCTGCGAGTTCCAAGATTTCGGCAGTGAGGTACTCTAGGACGGCAGCCATGTAGACAGGAGCTCCACCGCCGACCCTCTTTGCATAGTTGCCCTTTCGGAGAAACCGATGAACACGTCCCACTGGAAACTGGAGCCCTGCACGGGATGAGCGCGTCTTTGCCTTGGTGCGGGCCTTTCCACTCTTTCCTCTGCCAGACATGATGTTTTTGATGAGTTTAGAATAAATCGGAAGCGAAGTTCAGAACGTAACAATGTTCGATGACTTGAATGGATGCCCAACAGCGTTTTGGTGGCTATTTATACCGGGTGTTAGGATCGCAGTGACCGTCGGGGAGCATTGTGACTATTGTCCAATCAGCGGGTAGCTGACCGGATCTCCTTAAACTTGTTTCGCATCATTAGTGAATGGTGCCATCTCGCGGCGACTTATCCGTTTTCTCCACTGATATCACAACCATTGCTAATCAGATTAGATTGTATAGGGTTTCTTGAATTAAAACAAACAACAGATCAATTCAAATGGATGGGACGACAACGCCTGAAAATGTGATAAAACTGTAGCCCATTCAAAGTACACTGCCACTATTTCCAATAGTGTCAGGTTCTATGTTATATTTCAGAGATCATTCATTCAATCAATCAATCAATCAATCAATCAATCGCCTAAAAACTCTCTTTCTGGGGATATATGTTTCATCACAATTCACCCTAGATTTGTTTCAGTATGTGGCATACGTAACATGAGGAGGTCATTCATAGATTTCATTAGATTGATATTTGAATATTCCTTGCATTTTAATGCCCAACACTTATCGTGTTCTACATTTTTATCATATCGTTTATCTGAATTATGTTCTACATTTGTATCATATCGTTTACCTGAATTATGTTCTACATTTCTATCATATCGTTCATCTAAATTATGTTCTCCAAATGTTTGTTTTTTTCTTCTTATCTTATAATAGCGTCGATTGTCATGCATCGTGTTCATTTTAGAAATCAGTGATTCTTTCTTGGGGTTGTGGTGGCTCTGAAAAGAGCCGTTTGTGTATGCGGTGCATGGGCTACATGCTGTACCGATGGTTCTAGGCGCGTTCTCCGCGGATTCGACGGGCGAGCTGGATGTCTTTGGGCATGATGGTAACCCTCTTGGCGTGGATGGCACACAGGTTGGTGTCCTCAAAGAGGCCAACTAGGTATGCCTCGCTGGCTTCTTGAAGGGCCATCACTGCGGAACTCTGGAAACGTAGCTCTGTCTTGAAGTCCTGTGCAATCTCACGCACTAGACGCTGGAATGGCAGTTTTCGGATGAGAAGTTCAGTGCTCTTCTGGTAGCGGCGAATCTCTCTCAGGGCGACTGTGCCAGGCCTGTATCGATGAGGCTTCTTGACTCCTCCAGTAGCGGGGGCACTCTTTCTGGCAGCTTTGGTCGCCAGCTGCTTGCGGGGAGCCTTCCCTCCTGTAGATTTGCGAGCGGTCTGCTTGGTGCGTGCCATAGTTGCTTGAGAGACAGTAGGTAATTCAGTACTTCAAATACGAGTGACGGGATGAATGAGAACCACTGGCAATTTTCAGCTATTTATATGAGCTGCGAAGGATCCTGGTGCCGTCGCCCTACGTTTGTAAAGCTCTCTTGATTGGTCAACCGGGTTGTTCTTTTGTTTAGCGCGTGACGGGAAGGGGGGGGGGGGGGGCTTGGCGATGCCGTATGTGCAAGTCAATAGAATGTGTCGAAAGGTGGCGCTACCACCGTTTTAAACATGGGTTACATGGCAAGCCGGGAATTTGGCTCACGCACGTAGTGGTGCCAAATAATTACGAGAATATGCATTCTAACATATGATGATTAAGATGTTTGACCGAGAGTCTGCTCGGATGATCTTGAGAGGGCGGATGAGAGGGAGGCAGGCAGGGAGGTGGGTGGGGATGAATCATGAGAAAAGACACTATCAACTTTGACCTGAATCTCGTCAACCTTTCAAGGAAGGATGCATGGACGTATATCATGTAGGACATGTTGCCATCTTGAATTATATATTTTTTTTTTATTTAATCGACTATTTTCGTCTTCCTTTTCGTCATCATGACTACACGTTATGACCTACTCTAGATTTATAGAGTGAGTTAATATATATATGGCTAGTATTATTTTATACTTTTGTGTAATCTTTATTTTATCTTTTGCAATACTCATGCATTATATTCATTATACTTTTTTATTTAATGAGAAACTACGCTACAATACTACGGATATCATTCTTTCTTGATTATTTGTGTGGCCCTGAAAAGGGCCGTTGTATGTCCAATGAGAGCAGGATATGACCTGTCTACTTGGAAGTAGTGTATTTCGTCACTGCCTTGGTACCCTCGCTCACAGCGTGCTTTGCCAGCTCTCCGGGGAGAATGAGGCGGACGGCGGTCTGAATCTCGCGACTGCTGATGGTTGACTTTTTGTTGTACTTAGCGAGGCGGGAAGATTCGCCGGCAATTCGCTCGAAGATGTCGTTGACGAAGCTGTTCATGATGATCATGGCCCGACTGGAGATGCCGGTATCTGGATGAACCTGCTTGAGGACTTTGTAGATGTAGATTCCATAACTCTCCTTCCTTTTCCTGTTCCTCTTCTTGCCACCGCTGAGCCGAGGGGCCTTGACTGCCTTCTTGGAGCCTTTCTTAGCAACTTGAGCTGTTGGAGCCATGATGAATTGAGGTTTTCTGGTCTGTAAGGATGTAGCGAAACGAGTATGTCAAGCAAATATTCTTTGGATACTGTGAATGGCTTGCGAGAACCATTCCTTTTTATACACGGAGCCAGATCCGTATGCTGCGGTTCGTATGCAAATGAGCCTCGGTCTCGATCCTTTCATTGGTCTTGGGCGTCGCAGAATTAGTGCCTGTACCATACCCTGCCTAGAGATGGCGACATAGTGACAACCCATACAGATCATACGGGCATATTTTCTAATATAGGATCTCTCTGCAATGTTCAATTCAATCCCCAAAGAATAAGAAATATGAAAAAGTTGAAGAAGACGATGATTTTGATGGGAATTTGTATATCCGAATATGGAACATGTCGAAACTTTTTATCAAAGACATACTTGCACAGGTTATGATTCACTGCTACTTTTGACATTATCTCGGAGATATATAATTATATAGTAGTAGTAGTAGTAGTAGTAGTAGTAGTAGTAGTGTCGCTCTATATATAAAGAGCGAATTAATTTTTAATTTCTTCTCACACAATATAAACAATGACAGACAATAATAATAAACGTAATGATATAACAGAAATGAGCATTGTAATTCAAAATTATTTGGTTACAGCAAATGAAAAAGAGAACCTATATAATATATCTAAAGCGCTGTATTAAGCGCTATACGATTACATATTAGGTATTATCATTATGAACCATGAATGCGTTATCATTATGAAAACAACATGCATCTTTTATTTTTTATTTATCCACTTCACATCTTTTATCACAGAGTAGGCTGTTTAGTAACTAGCATTTACATTTACTTTTGTAAATAAATCATAATCTCTTTCTATACAATGTTCAATTTCAGTTGAAAACATACATAAGGACCCTCATACTACAAATGCCAATGTCTATACACTATTTCTAACTAAATTTCTTACTGCATTCTGTTTCATAGACTCACCCTTTCATAGACACACCCTTCTTGCCCAGCCTAAATTTCATTCATTGCTTTCTGTTTCATGATTTGCCTTTCATCTCTCTATATCAATCACTATCGCCTCTTCTGGGAGGTATTTACAGTCATTATTCGTTTTGCCTTATATTAACGGCTTATTTCTTCT
The DNA here is from genome assembly GCA_035222895.1 of Strongylocentrotus droebachiensis. Taxonomy (NCBI): domain Eukaryota; kingdom Metazoa; phylum Echinodermata; class Echinoidea; order Camarodonta; family Strongylocentrotidae; genus Strongylocentrotus; species Strongylocentrotus droebachiensis. Next base: position 32,901 of record JAVYIG010013854.1, on the reverse strand, counting down.
TCTTTCCTCCTTTCTTTCTTTACTTAACATACAACAGTATTCTTTCTTGATTATGTGGTGGCTCTGAAAAGAGCCGTTTGTTATTCTAGCCAGGAGAGAGAGAGAGGTCTGCTACACTTAGCCGCCGAAGCCGTACAATGTACGACCCTGCCTCTTCAGTGCATACACCACGTCCATGGCTGTGACAGTCTTTCGCTTGGCGTGCTCGCAGTAGGTGACTGCATCACGGATGACATTCTCCAGGAAGACCTTCAGTACACCGCGTGTCTCTTCGTAGATGAGACCAGAGATCCTCTTGACACCTCCCCTTCTAGCAAGTCGACGGATTGCAGGCTTGGTGATGCCCTGGATGTTGTCTCGTAGAACCTTGCGATGACGTTTGGCACCACCCTTTCCGAGTCCCTTTCCTCCTTTTCCTCGACCTGACATGATGATTATTGATAGTTGAGAGCGAGTTCTGTGTGATACTGTAGACTGGATATTACGCTAAGCGAATGATGCCTCAACCGGATTGCAGCGAGTATTGTTACACCATTGCGGACTTGGGTGACGAGATTCGGCATCATTCGGTATGCGGGACTGGAGTGCGGAGACTCCCCATTCGAGTGCGCCCCCTTGTGGCGAGTATTCGCTAGCATAGTACATGCATGTATCTAGAGAGGCCTGTGTTGAATGCTCGAGTTGAAATAGCAGGGGGTGACGAATCTTATCCAACAGTACACATGGATGACGAAACTTAATTAACTGAAAAATCGGGCATCACCTACATTACTCAATATACATCAATACGAATGCATTCCTCACCCAAGCCCGCCCGCGCCCCTCTTTCTCTCTCATCCTTCATTTTTTTTCCGTATATGATTCATATGTTCATTTATATCTTATTTACAAGTAGTTTTTTTTTCCGGACTGTATTATATATAGTTTGTTTGTATTTTAAAAGGGCTGAAACGAAAACCAGTGCTGATTGGGCTAATACCACCTTCCATAATTCATCTCATTCTTATTTCCCTTTTGTTTTTCTTCATTTCTTTGTCTCACCCCCTTTTTTTTTCCTTCTTCTTCTTCTTCTTCATTACACATAATCATAGTGGACAAGTGTTCTTTCTTGGGTATGTGGTGGCTCTGAAAAGAGCCGTTTTTGGTAGGATGAGAAAGTTGGCGTGCAAAATCACTTTGCAGCCTTTGCAGTCTTCTTTGCCGCAGGCTTCTTGGGCTTGGCAGTCTTGGGTTTCTTTGCGGCGGCGGCTGCCTTCTTGGGCGTCTTCTTTGGTGTTGATTTCTTGGCTGCTGGCTTCGTGGGTGCCTTCTTTGGAGTCTTCTTCTTCTCTTTCTTTTCAGTCGTTTTCTTTACTGGCTTCTTCGCTTTCTTGGGGGCTGCCTTGACTTTCTTTGCGGCGGCTGCCTTCTGCAGTTTCTCCTTCTTCGCTGTAGCCTTTTCCTTGGCCTTCTCACGCTGTGCTAGAAGTTTTGCCTTCTCCTTCTCCTTCTTGGCCTTCTCCGACGCCTGTGCCTTGGCCGCCTGCACATTCAGCTTGAAAGAACCCGAAGCTCCTTTCCCCTTCGTCTGCACTAGTTTGCCTTTCTCCACGCCAGACTTTAGGGCCCGCTTGATGAATAGCAGCTGTCGGTCCATCTGCACGTCGAAATTGGTAGCGATATACTTCTTTATTGCTTGCAGCGAGGAGCCATTGCGGTCCTTCAACTCGGTGATTGCTGTAGCAACCATCTCGGCAGCCGGTGGGTGGGCCGCCGGCTTCTTAGTAGTCACCTTCTTAGAGCTATCCTTCTCAGCCATCTTGATATACGGTGCGTCGGGAGGTTAACAAAATGAATAACCATCGGTTCGGCAACGCCGTCAATATACGGCATGGTTGCGTACGTGGGAGGAGACGATCCCGGGTCGTCTGCCCCCATGACTGCATGCCAGTTTGTGTTTGTTTTAAGAAACTTTTCTTCCTTCTTTTCCATCCATACATGCTCTTATTCCACCACCCCCTTCTTCTTCTTCTTCATCCTCTCCTACCATGTACAATATACACAATCATTATATGAATTTGAAGAAAAAAATGAAATCAAAGGCAGATAATAATATAATAATAGGTGGCGATAACACCATCAACCCCTGATCGTCACCCCTCTTGAAACACAGTCACATTCATGGAAAATAGCATAGTTTCCCATTAAAATGCTGACTAAAAAGATAATAGTTTGCTCTGCATGGTCACCCTCATATCCGTACTAGTAACTGTAAATATATATATTTAATTAACCACCTTGCCTTTTCTTTTACTGCTCTATACACTTTTTTTGTTCATAACATCTAAGGATGTATATCTTTATTTAATATATATCAATCATTATAGATAACGATTATTAAGGCTTACTTAGTTCATCTCAAGTGTATCGTTTTAAACTAAGAGAGAGAGAGAGAGAGAGAGAGAGAGAGATAGAGAGAGAAAGAGAGTGGGGGAAGGGGATTCATAAATGAAACAATTCTTTCGTGAGTAATTGGTGGCCCTGATAAGGGCCGTTGAGGTTTCAAGATTTGCCGGGAGCAAACTCTAGCTTGATTTAGCGGTTTTCTTGGGAAGCAGCACGGCTTGGATGTTGGGCAGAACACCACCTTGAGCGATCGTCACCCCACCCAAAAGCTTGTTGAGTTCTTCATCATTACGCACAGCGAGTTGAAGGTGGCGTGGGATGATCCTAGATTTCTTGTTGTCGCGGGCAGCGTTGCCTGCGAGTTCCAAGATTTCGGCAGTGAGGTACTCTAGGACGGCAGCCATGTAGACAGGAGCTCCACCGCCGACCCTCTTTGCATAGTTGCCCTTTCGGAGAAACCGATGAACACGTCCCACTGGAAACTGGAGCCCTGCACGGGATGAGCGCGTCTTTGCCTTGGTGCGGGCCTTTCCACTCTTTCCTCTGCCAGACATGATGTTTTTGATGAGTTTAGAATAAATCGGAAGCGAAGTTCAGAACGTAACAATGTTCGATGACTTGAATGGATGCCCAACAGCGTTTTGGTGGCTATTTATACCGGGTGTTAGGATCGCAGTGACCGTCGGGGAGCATTGTGACTATTGTCCAATCAGCGGGTAGCTGACCGGATCTCCTTAAACTTGTTTCGCATCATTAGTGAATGGTGCCATCTCGCGGCGACTTATCCGTTTTCTCCACTGATATCACAACCATTGCTAATCAGATTAGATTGTATAGGGTTTCTTGAATTAAAACAAACAACAGATCAATTCAAATGGATGGGACGACAACGCCTGAAAATGTGATAAAACTGTAGCCCATTCAAAGTACACTGCCACTATTTCCAATAGTGTCAGGTTCTATGTTATATTTCAGAGATCATTCATTCAATCAATCAATCAATCAATCAATCAATCGCCTAAAAACTCTCTTTCTGGGGATATATGTTTCATCACAATTCACCCTAGATTTGTTTCAGTATGTGGCATACGTAACATGAGGAGGTCATTCATAGATTTCATTAGATTGATATTTGAATATTCCTTGCATTTTAATGCCCAACACTTATCGTGTTCTACATTTTTATCATATCGTTTATCTGAATTATGTTCTACATTTGTATCATATCGTTTACCTGAATTATGTTCTACATTTCTATCATATCGTTCATCTAAATTATGTTCTCCAAATGTTTGTTTTTTTCTTCTTATCTTATAATAGCGTCGATTGTCATGCATCGTGTTCATTTTAGAAATCAGTGATTCTTTCTTGGGGTTGTGGTGGCTCTGAAAAGAGCCGTTTGTGTATGCGGTGCATGGGCTACATGCTGTACCGATGGTTCTAGGCGCGTTCTCCGCGGATTCGACGGGCGAGCTGGATGTCTTTGGGCATGATGGTAACCCTCTTGGCGTGGATGGCACACAGGTTGGTGTCCTCAAAGAGGCCAACTAGGTATGCCTCGCTGGCTTCTTGAAGGGCCATCACTGCGGAACTCTGGAAACGTAGCTCTGTCTTGAAGTCCTGTGCAATCTCACGCACTAGACGCTGGAATGGCAGTTTTCGGATGAGAAGTTCAGTGCTCTTCTGGTAGCGGCGAATCTCTCTCAGGGCGACTGTGCCAGGCCTGTATCGATGAGGCTTCTTGACTCCTCCAGTAGCGGGGGCACTCTTTCTGGCAGCTTTGGTCGCCAGCTGCTTGCGGGGAGCCTTCCCTCCTGTAGATTTGCGAGCGGTCTGCTTGGTGCGTGCCATAGTTGCTTGAGAGACAGTAGGTAATTCAGTACTTCAAATACGAGTGACGGGATGAATGAGAACCACTGGCAATTTTCAGCTATTTATATGAGCTGCGAAGGATCCTGGTGCCGTCGCCCTACGTTTGTAAAGCTCTCTTGATTGGTCAACCGGGTTGTTCTTTTGTTTAGCGCGTGACGGGAAGGGGGGGGGGGGGGCTTGGCGATGCCGTATGTGCAAGTCAATAGAATGTGTCGAAAGGTGGCGCTACCACCGTTTTAAACATGGGTTACATGGCAAGCCGGGAATTTGGCTCACGCACGTAGTGGTGCCAAATAATTACGAGAATATGCATTCTAACATATGATGATTAAGATGTTTGACCGAGAGTCTGCTCGGATGATCTTGAGAGGGCGGATGAGAGGGAGGCAGGCAGGGAGGTGGGTGGGGATGAATCATGAGAAAAGACACTATCAACTTTGACCTGAATCTCGTCAACCTTTCAAGGAAGGATGCATGGACGTATATCATGTAGGACATGTTGCCATCTTGAATTATATATTTTTTTTTTATTTAATCGACTATTTTCGTCTTCCTTTTCGTCATCATGACTACACGTTATGACCTACTCTAGATTTATAGAGTGAGTTAATATATATATGGCTAGTATTATTTTATACTTTTGTGTAATCTTTATTTTATCTTTTGCAATACTCATGCATTATATTCATTATACTTTTTTATTTAATGAGAAACTACGCTACAATACTACGGATATCATTCTTTCTTGATTATTTGTGTGGCCCTGAAAAGGGCCGTTGTATGTCCAATGAGAGCAGGATATGACCTGTCTACTTGGAAGTAGTGTATTTCGTCACTGCCTTGGTACCCTCGCTCACAGCGTGCTTTGCCAGCTCTCCGGGGAGAATGAGGCGGACGGCGGTCTGAATCTCGCGACTGCTGATGGTTGACTTTTTGTTGTACTTAGCGAGGCGGGAAGATTCGCCGGCAATTCGCTCGAAGATGTCGTTGACGAAGCTGTTCATGATGATCATGGCCCGACTGGAGATGCCGGTATCTGGATGAACCTGCTTGAGGACTTTGTAGATGTAGATTCCATAACTCTCCTTCCTTTTCCTGTTCCTCTTCTTGCCACCGCTGAGCCGAGGGGCCTTGACTGCCTTCTTGGAGCCTTTCTTAGCAACTTGAGCTGTTGGAGCCATGATGAATTGAGGTTTTCTGGTCTGTAAGGATGTAGCGAAACGAGTATGTCAAGCAAATATTCTTTGGATACTGTGAATGGCTTGCGAGAACCATTCCTTTTTATACACGGAGCCAGATCCGTATGCTGCGGTTCGTATGCAAATGAGCCTCGGTCTCGATCCTTTCATTGGTCTTGGGCGTCGCAGAATTAGTGCCTGTACCATACCCTGCCTAGAGATGGCGACATAGTGACAACCCATACAGATCATACGGGCATATTTTCTAATATAGGATCTCTCTGCAATGTTCAATTCAATCCCCAAAGAATAAGAAATATGAAAAAGTTGAAGAAGACGATGATTTTGATGGGAATTTGTATATCCGAATATGGAACATGTCGAAACTTTTTATCAAAGACATACTTGCACAGGTTATGATTCACTGCTACTTTTGACATTATCTCGGAGATATATAATTATATAGTAGTAGTAGTAGTAGTAGTAGTAGTAGTAGTAGTGTCGCTCTATATATAAAGAGCGAATTAATTTTTAATTTCTTCTCACACAATATAAACAATGACAGACAATAATAATAAACGTAATGATATAACAGAAATGAGCATTGTAATTCAAAATTATTTGGTTACAGCAAATGAAAAAGAGAACCTATATAATATATCTAAAGCGCTGTATTAAGCGCTATACGATTACATATTAGGTATTATCATTATGAACCATGAATGCGTTATCATTATGAAAACAACATGCATCTTTTATTTTTTATTTATCCACTTCACATCTTTTATCACAGAGTAGGCTGTTTAGTAACTAGCATTTACATTTACTTTTGTAAATAAATCATAATCTCTTTCTATACAATGTTCAATTTCAGTTGAAAACATACATAAGGACCCTCATACTACAAATGCCAATGTCTATACACTATTTCTAACTAAATTTCTTACTGCATTCTGTTTCATAGACTCACCCTTTCATAGACACACCCTTCTTGCCCAGCCTAAATTTCATTCATTGCTTTCTGTTTCATGATTTGCCTTTCATCTCTCTATATCAATCACTATCGCCTCTTCTGGGAGGTATTTACAGTCATTATTCGTTTTGCCTTATATTAACGGCTTATTTCTTCTTCTTTCCTCCTTTCTTTCTTTACTTAACATACAACAGTATTCTTTCTTGATTATGTGGTGGCTCTGAAAAGAGCCGTTTGTTATTCTAGCCAGGAGAGAGAGAGAGGTCTGCTACACTTAGCCGCCGAAGCCGTACAATGTACGACCCTGCCTCTTCAGTGCATACACCACGTCCATGGCTGTGACAGTCTTTCGCTTGGCGTGCTCGCAGTAGGTGACTGCATCACGGATGACATTCTCCAGGAAGACCTTCAGTACACCGCGTGTCTCTTCGTAGATGAGACCAGAGATCCTCTTGACACCTCCCCTTCTAGCAAGTCGACGGATTGCAGGCTTGGTGATGCCCTGGATGTTGTCTCGTAGAACCTTGCGATGACGTTTGGCACCACCCTTTCCGAGTCCCTTTCCTCCTTTTCCTCGACCTGACATGATGATTATTGATAGTTGAGAGCGAGTTCTGTGTGATACTGTAGACTGGATATTACGCTAAGCGAATGATGCCTCAACCGGATTGCAGCGAGTATTGTTACACCATTGCGGACTTGGGTGACGAGATTCGGCATCATTCGGTATGCGGGACTGGAGTGCGGAGACTCCCCATTCGAGTGCGCCCCCTTGTGGCGAGTATTCGCTAGCATAGTACATGCATGTATCTAGAGAGGCCTGTGTTGAATGCTCGAGTTGAAATAGCAGGGGGTGACGAATCTTATCCAACAGTACACATGGATGACGAAACTTAATTAACTGAAAAATCGGGCATCACCTACATTACTCAATATACATCAATACGAATGCATTCCTCACCCAAGCCCGCCCGCGCCCCTCTTTCTCTCTCATCCTTCATTTTTTTTCCGTATATGATTCATATGTTCATTTATATCTTATTTACAAGTAGTTTTTTTTTCCGGACTGTATTATATATAGTTTGTTTGTATTTTAAAAGGGCTGAAACGAAAACCAGTGCTGATTGGGCTAATACCACCTTCCATAATTCATCTCATTCTTATTTCCCTTTTGTTTTTCTTCATTTCTTTGTCTCACCCCCTTTTTTTTTCCTTCTTCTTCTTCTTCTTCATTACACATAATCATAGTGGACAAGTGTTCTTTCTTGGGTATGTGGTGGCTCTGAAAAGAGCCGTTTTTGGTAGGATGAGAAAGTTGGCGTGCAAAATCACTTTGCAGCCTTTGCAGTCTTCTTTGCCGCAGGCTTCTTGGGCTTGGCAGTCTTGGGTTTCTTTGCGGCGGCGGCTGCCTTCTTGGGCGTCTTCTTTGGTGTTGATTTCTTGGCTGCTGGCTTCGTGGGTGCCTTCTTTGGAGTCTTCTTCTTCTCTTTCTTTTCAGTCGTTTTCTTTACTGGCTTCTTCGCTTTCTTGGGGGCTGCCTTGACTTTCTTTGCGGCGGCTGCCTTCTGCAGTTTCTCCTTCTTCGCTGTAGCCTTTTCCTTGGCCTTCTCACGCTGTGCTAGAAGTTTTGCCTTCTCCTTCTCCTTCTTGGCCTTCTCCGACGCCTGTGCCTTGGCCGCCTGCACATTCAGCTTGAAAGAACCCGAAGCTCCTTTCCCCTTCGTCTGCACTAGTTTGCCTTTCTCCACGCCAGACTTTAGGGCCCGCTTGATGAATAGCAGCTGTCGGTCCATCTGCACGTCGAAATTGGTAGCGATATACTTCTTTATTGCTTGCAGCGAGGAGCCATTGCGGTCCTTCAACTCGGTGATTGCTGTAGCAACCATCTCGGCAGCCGGTGGGTGGGCCGCCGGCTTCTTAGTAGTCACCTTCTTAGAGCTATCCTTCTCAGCCATCTTGATATACGGTGCGTCGGGAGGTTAACAAAATGAATAACCATCGGTTCGGCAACGCCGTCAATATACGGCATGGTTGCGTACGTGGGAGGAGACGATCCCGGGTCGTCTGCCCCCATGACTGCATGCCAGTTTGTGTTTGTTTTAAGAAACTTTTCTTCCTTCTTTTCCATCCATACATGCTCTTATTCCACCACCCCCTTCTTCTTCTTCTTCATCCTCTCCTACCATGTACAATATACACAATCATTATATGAATTTGAAGAAAAAAATGAAATCAAAGGCAGATAATAATATAATAATAGGTGGCGATAACACCATCAACCCCTGATCGTCACCCCTCTTGAAACACAGTCACATTCATGGAAAATAGCATAGTTTCCCATTAAAATGCTGACTAAAAAGATAATAGTTTGCTCTGCATGGTCACCCTCATATCCGTACTAGTAACTGTAAATATATATATTTAATTAACCACCTTGCCTTTTCTTTTACTGCTCTATACACTTTTTTTGTTCATAACATCTAAGGATGTATATCTTTATTTAATATATATCAATCATTATAGATAACGATTATTAAGGCTTACTTAGTTCATCTCAAGTGTATCGTTTTAAACTAGAGAGAGAGAGAGAGAGAGAGAGAGAGAGAGAGAGAGAGAGAAAGAGAGTGGGGGAAGGGGATTCATAAATGAAACAATTCTTTCGTGAGTAATTGGTGGCCCTGATAAGGGCCGTTGAGGTTTCAAGATTTGCCGGGAGCAAACTCTAGCTTGATTTAGCGGTTTTCTTGGGAAGCAGCACGGCTTGGATGTTGGGCAGAACACCACCTTGAGCGATCGTCACCCCACCCAAAAGCTTGTTGAGTTCTTCATCATTACGCACAGCGAGTTGAAGGTGGCGTGGGATGATCCTAGATTTCTTGTTGTCGCGGGCAGCGTTGCCTGCGAGTTCCAAGATTTCGGCAGTGAGGTACTCTAGGACGGCAGCCATGTAGACAGGAGCTCCACCGCCGACCCTCTTTGCATAGTTGCCCTTTCGGAGAAACCGATGAACACGTCCCACTGGAAACTGGAGCCCTGCACGGGATGAGCGCGTCTTTGCCTTGGTGCGGGCCTTTCCACTCTTTCCTCTGCCAGACATGATGTTTTTGATGAGTTTAGAATAAATCGGAAGCGAAGTTCAGAACGTAACAATGTTCGATGACTTGAATGGATGCCCAACAGCGTTTTGGTGGCTATTTATACCGGGTGTTAGGATCGCAGTGACCGTCGGGGAGCATTGTGACTATTGTCCAATCAGCGGGTAGCTGACCGGATCTCCTTAAACTTGTTTCGCATCATTAGTGAATGGTGCCATCTCGCGGCGACTTATCCGTTTTCTCCACTGATATCACAACCATTGCTAATCAGATTAGATTGTATAGGGTTTCTTGAATTAAAACAAACAACAGATCAATTCAAATGGATGGGACGACAACGCCTGAAAATGTGATAAAACTGTAGCCCATTCAAAGTACACTGCCACTATTTCCAATAGTGTCAGGTTCTATGTTATATTTCAGAGATCATTCATTCAATCAATCAATCAATCAATCAATCAATCGCCTAAAAACTCTCTTTCTGGGGATATATGTTTCATCACAATTCACCCTAGATTTGTTTCAGTATGTGGCATACGTAACATGAGGAGGTCATTCATAGATTTCATTAGATTGATATTTGAATATTCCTTGCATTTTAATGCCCAACACTTATCGTGTTCTACATTTTTATCATATCGTTTATCTGAATTATGTTCTACATTTGTATCATATCGTTTACCTGAATTATGTTCTACATTTCTATCATATCGTTCATCTAAATTATGTTCTCCAAATGTTTGTTTTTTTCTTCTTATCTTATAATAGCGTCGATTGTCATGCATCGTGTTCATTTTAGAAATCAGTGATTCTTTCTTGGGGTTGTGGTGGCTCTGAAAAGAGCCGTTTGTGTATGCGGTGCATGGGCTACATGCTGTACCGATGGTTCTAGGCGCGTTCTCCGCGGATTCGACGGGCGAGCTGGATGTCTTTGGGCATGATGGTAACCCTCTTGGCGTGGATGGCACACAGGTTGGTGTCCTCAAAGAGGCCAACTAGGTATGCCTCGCTGGCTTCTTGAAGGGCCATCACTGCGGAACTCTGGAAACGTAGCTCTGTCTTGAAGTCCTGTGCAATCTCACGCACTAGACGCTGGAATGGCAGTTTTCGGATGAGAAGTTCAGTGCTCTTCTGGTAGCGGCGAATCTCTCTCAGGGCGACTGTGCCAGGCCTGTATCGATGAGGCTTCTTGACTCCTCCAGTAGCGGGGGCACTCTTTCTGGCAGCTTTGGTCGCCAGCTGCTTGCGGGGAGCCTTCCCTCCTGTAGATTTGCGAGCGGTCTGCTTGGTGCGTGCCATAGTTGCTTGAGAGACAGTAGGTAATTCAGTACTTCAAATACGAGTGACGGGATGAATGAGAACCACTGGCAATTTTCAGCTATTTATATGAGCTGCGAAGGATCCTGGTGCCGTCGCCCTACGTTTGTAAAGCTCTCTTGATTGGTCAACCGGGTTGTTCTTTTGTTTAGCGCGTGACGGGAAGGGGGGGGGGGGCTTGGCGATGCCGTATGTGCAAGTCAATAGAATGTGTCGAAAGGTGGCGCTACCACCGTTTTAAACATGGGTTACATGGCAAGCCGGGAATTTGGCTCACGCACGTAGTGGTGCCAAATAATTACGAGAATATGCATTCTAACATATGATGATTAAGATGTTTGACCGAGAGTCTGCTCGGATGATCTTGAGAGGGCGGATGAGAGGGAGGCAGGCAGGGAGGTGGGTGGGGATGAATCATGAGAAAAGACACTATCAACTTTGACCTGAATCTCGTCAACCTTTCAAGGAAGGATGCATGGACGTATATCATGTAGGACATGTTGCCATCTTGAATTATATATTTTTTTTTTATTTAATCGACTATTTTCGTCTTCCTTTTCGTCATCATGACTACACGTTATGACCTACTCTAGATTTATAGAGTGAGTTAATATATATATGGCTAGTATTATTTTATACTTTTGTGTAATCTTTATTTTATCTTTTGCAATACTCATGCATTATATTCATTATACTTTTTTATTTAATGAGAAACTACGCTACAATACTACGGATATCATTCTTTCTTGATTATTTGTGTGGCCCTGAAAAGGGCCGTTGTATGTCCAATGAGAGCAGGATATGACCTGTCTACTTGGAAGTAGTGTATTTCGTCACTGCCTTGGTACCCTCGCTCACAGCGTGCTTTGCCAGCTCTCCGGGGAGAATGAGGCGGACGGCGGTCTGAATCTCGCGACTGCTGATGGTTGACTTTTTGTTGTACTTAGCGAGGCGGGAAGATTCGCCGGCAATTCGCTCGAAGATGTCGTTGACGAAGCTGTTCATGATGATCATGGCCCGACTGGAGATGCCGGTATCTGGATGAACCTGCTTGAGGACTTTGTAGATGTAGATTCCATAACTCTCCTTCCTTTTCCTGTTCCTCTTCTTGCCACCGCTGAGCCGAGGGGCCTTGACTGCCTTCTTGGAGCCTTTCTTAGCAACTTGAGCTGTTGGAGCCATGATGAATTGAGGTTTTCTGGTCTGTAAGGATGTAGCGAAACGAGTATGTCAAGCAAATATTCTTTGGATACTGTGAATGGCTTGCGAGAACCATTCCTTTTTATACACGGAGCCAGATCCGTATGCTGCGGTTCGTATGCAAATGAGCCTCGGTCTCGATCCTTTCATTGGTCTTGGGCGTCGCAGAATTAGTGCCTGTACCATACCCTGCCTAGAGATGGCGACATAGTGACAACCCATACAGATCATACGGGCATATTTTCTAATATAGGATCTCTCTGCAATGTTCAATTCAATCCCCAAAGAATAAGAAATATGAAAAAGTTGAAGAAGACGATGATTTTGATGGGAATTTGTATATCCGAATATGGAACATGTCGAAACTTTTTATCAAAGACATACTTGCACAGGTTATGATTCACTGCTACTTTTGACATTATCTCGGAGATATATAATTATATAGTAGTAGTAGTAGTAGTAGTAGTAGTAGTAGTAGTGTCGCTCTATATATAAAGAGCGAATTAATTTTTAATTTCTTCTCACACAATATAAACAATGACAGACAATAATAATAAACGTAATGATATAACAGAAATGAGCATTGTAATTCAAAATTATTTGGTTACAGCAAATGAAAAAGAGAACCTATATAATATATCTAAAGCGCTGTATTAAGCGCTATACGATTACATATTAGGTATTATCATTATGAACCATGAATGCGTTATCATTATGAAAACAACATGCATCTTTTATTTTTTATTTATCCACTTCACATCTTTTATCACAGAGTAGGCTGTTTAGTAACTAGCATTTACATTTACTTTTGTAAATAAATCATAATCTCTTTCTATACAATGTTCAATTTCAGTTGAAAACATACATAAGGACCCTCATACTACAAATGCCAATGTCTATACACTATTTCTAACTAAATTTCTTACTGCATTCTGTTTCATAGACTCACCCTTTCATAGACACACCCTTCTTGCCCAGCCTAAATTTCATTCATTGCTTTCTGTTTCATGATTTGCCTTTCATCTCTCTATATCAATCACTATCGCCTCTTCTGGGAGGTATTTACAGTCATTATTCGTTTTGCCTTATATTAACGGCTTATTTCTTCTTCTTTCCTCCTTTCTTTCTTTACTTAACATACAACAGTATTCTTTCTTGATTATGTGGTGGCTCTGAAAAGAGCCGTTTGTTATTCTAGCCAGGAGAGAGAGAGAGGTCTGCTACACTTAGCCGCCGAAGCCGTACAATGTACGACCCTGCCTCTTCAGTGCATACACCACGTCCATGGCTGTGACAGTCTTTCGCTTGGCGTGCTCGCAGTAGGTGACTGCATCACGGATGACATTCTCCAGGAAGACCTTCAGTACACCGCGTGTCTCTTCGTAGATGAGACCAGAGATCCTCTTGACACCTCCCCTTCTAGCAAGTCGACGGATTGCAGGCTTGGTGATGCCCTGGATGTTGTCTCGTAGAACCTTGCGATGACGTTTGGCACCACCCTTTCCGAGTCCCTTTCCTCCTTTTCCTCGACCTGACATGATGATTATTGATAGTTGAGAGCGAGTTCTGTGTGATACTGTAGACTGGATATTACGCTAAGCGAATGATGCCTCAACCGGATTGCAGCGAGTATTGTTACACCATTGCGGACTTGGGTGACGAGATTCGGCATCATTCGGTATGCGGGACTGGAGTGCGGAGACTCCCCATTCGAGTGCGCCCCCTTGTGGCGAGTATTCGCTAGCATAGTACATGCATGTATCTAGAGAGGCCTGTGTTGAATGCTCGAGTTGAAATAGCAGGGGGTGACGAATCTTATCCAACAGTACACATGGATGACGAAACTTAATTAACTGAAAAATCGGGCATCACCTACATTACTCAATATACATCAATACGAATGCATTCCTCACCCAAGCCCGCCCGCGCCCCTCTTTCTCTCTCATCCTTCATTTTTTTTCCGTATATGATTCATATGTTCATTTATATCTTATTTACAAGTAGTTTTTTTTTCCGGACTGTATTATATATAGTTTGTTTGTATTTTAAAAGGGCTGAAACGAAAACCAGTGCTGATTGGGCTAATACCACCTTCCATAATTCATCTCATTCTTATTTCCCTTTTGTTTTTCTTCATTTCTTTGTCTCACCCCCTTTTTTTTTCCTTCTTCTTCTTCTTCTTCATTACACATAATCATAGTGGACAAGTGTTCTTTCTTGGGTATGTGGTGGCTCTGAAAAGAGCCGTTTTTGGTAGGATGAGAAAGTTGGCGTGCAAAATCACTTTGCAGCCTTTGCAGTCTTCTTTGCCGCAGGCTTCTTGGGCTTGGCAGTCTTGGGTTTCTTTGCGGCGGCGGCTGCCTTCTTGGGCGTCTTCTTTGGTGTTGATTTCTTGGCTGCTGGCTTCGTGGGTGCCTTCTTTGGAGTCTTCTTCTTCTCTTTCTTTTCAGTCGTTTTCTTTACTGGCTTCTTCGCTTTCTTGGGGGCTGCCTTGACTTTCTTTGCGGCGGCTGCCTTCTGCAGTTTCTCCTTCTTCGCTGTAGCCTTTTCCTTGGCCTTCTCACGCTGTGCTAGAAGTTTTGCCTTCTCCTTCTCCTTCTTGGCCTTCTCCGACGCCTGTGCCTTGGCCGCCTGCACATTCAGCTTGAAAGAACCCGAAGCTCCTTTCCCCTTCGTCTGCACTAGTTTGCCTTTCTCCACGCCAGACTTTAGGGCCCGCTTGATGAATAGCAGCTGTCGGTCCATCTGCACGTCGAAATTGGTAGCGATATACTTCTTTATTGCTTGCAGCGAGGAGCCATTGCGGTCCTTCAACTCGGTGATTGCTGTAGCAACCATCTCGGCAGCCGGTGGGTGGGCCGCCGGCTTCTTAGTAGTCACCTTCTTAGAGCTATCCTTCTCAGCCATCTTGATATACGGTGCGTCGGGAGGTTAACAAAATGAATAACCATCGGTTCGGCAACGCCGTCAATATACGGCATGGTTGCGTACGTGGGAGGAGACGATCCCGGGTCGTCTGCCCCCATGACTGCATGCCAGTTTGTGTTTGTTTTAAGAAACTTTTCTTCCTTCTTTTCCATCCATACATGCTCTTATTCCACCACCCCCTTCTTCTTCTTCTTCATCCTCTCCTACCATGTACAATATACACAATCATTATATGAATTTGAAGAAAAAAATGAAATCAAAGGCAGATAATAATATAATAATAGGTGGCGATAACACCATCAACCCCTGATCGTCACCCCTCTTGAAACACAGTCACATTCATGGAAAATAGCATAGTTTCCCATTAAAATGCTGACTAAAAAGATAATAGTTTGCTCTGCATGGTCACCCTCATATCCGTACTAGTAACTGTAAATATATATATTTAATTAACCACCTTGCCTTTTCTTTTACTGCTCTATACACTTTTTTTGTTCATAACATCTAAGGATGTATATCTTTATTTAATATATATCAATCATTATAGATAACGATTATTAAGGCTTACTTAGTTCATCTCAAGTGTATCGTTTTAAACTAAGAGAGAGAGAGAGAGAGAGAGAGAGAGAGAGAGAGAGAGAGAGAAAGAGAGTGGGGGAAGGGGATTCATAAATGAAACAATTCTTTCGTGAGTAATTGGTGGCCCTGATAAGGGCCGTTGAGGTTTCAAGATTTGCCGGGAGCAAACTCTAGCTTGATTTAGCGGTTTTCTTGGGAAGCAGCACGGCTTGGATGTTGGGCAGAACACCACCTTGAGCGATCGTCACCCCACCCAAAAGCTTGTTGAGTTCTTCATCATTACGCACAGCGAGTTGAAGGTGGCGTGGGATGATCCTAGATTTCTTGTTGTCGCGGGCAGCGTTGCCTGCGAGTTCCAAGATTTCGGCAGTGAGGTACTCTAGGACGGCAGCCATGTAGACAGGAGCTCCACCGCCGACCCTCTTTGCATAGTTGCCCTTTCGGAGAAACCGATGAACACGTCCCACTGGAAACTGGAGCCCTGCACGGGATGAGCGCGTCTTTGCCTTGGTGCGGGCCTTTCCACTCTTTCCTCTGCCAGACATGATGTTTTTGATGAGTTTAGAATAAATCGGAAGCGAAGTTCAGAACGTAACAATGTTCGATGACTTGAATGGATGCCCAACAGCGTTTTGGTGGCTATTTATACCGGGTGTTAGGATCGCAGTGACCGTCGGGGAGCATTGTGACTATTGTCCAATCAGCGGGTAGCTGACCGGATCTCCTTAAACTTGTTTCGCATCATTAGTGAATGGTGCCATCTCGCGGCGACTTATCCGTTTTCTCCACTGATATCACAACCATTGCTAATCAGATTAGATTGTATAGGGTTTCTTGAATTAAAACAAACAACAGATCAATTCAAATGGATGGGACGACAACGCCTGAAAATGTGATAAAACTGTAGCCCATTCAAAGTACACTGCCACTATTTCCAATAGTGTCAGGTTCTATGTTATATTTCAGAGATCATTCATTCAATCAATCAATCAATCAATCAATCAATCGCCTAAAAACTCTCTTTCTGGGGATATATGTTTCATCACAATTCACCCTAGATTTGTTTCAGTATGTGGCATACGTAACATGAGGAGGTCATTCATAGATTTCATTAGATTGATATTTGAATATTCCTTGCATTTTAATGCCCAACACTTATCGTGTTCTACATTTTTATCATATCGTTTATCTGAATTATGTTCTACATTTGTATCATATCGTTTACCTGAATTATGTTCTACATTTCTATCATATCGTTCATCTAAATTATGTTCTCCAAATGTTTGTTTTTTTCTTCTTATCTTATAATAGCGTCGATTGTCATGCATCGTGTTCATTTTAGAAATCAGTGATTCTTTCTTGGGGTTGTGGTGGCTCTGAAAAGAGCCGTTTGTGTATGCGGTGCATGGGCTACATGCTGTACCGATGGTTCTAGGCGCGTTCTCCGCGGATTCGACGGGCGAGCTGGATGTCTTTGGGCATGATGGTAACCCTCTTGGCGTGGATGGCACACAGGTTGGTGTCCTCAAAGAGGCCAACTAGGTATGCCTCGCTGGCTTCTTGAAGGGCCATCACTGCGGAACTCTGGAAACGTAGCTCTGTCTTGAAGTCCTGTGCAATCTCACGCACTAGACGCTGGAATGGCAGTTTTCGGATGAGAAGTTCAGTGCTCTTCTGGTAGCGGCGAATCTCTCTCAGGGCGACTGTGCCAGGCCTGTATCGATGAGGCTTCTTGACTCCTCCAGTAGCGGGGGCACTCTTTCTGGCAGCTTTGGTCGCCAGCTGCTTGCGGGGAGCCTTCCCTCCTGTAGATTTGCGAGCGGTCTGCTTGGTGCGTGCCATAGTTGCTTGAGAGACAGTAGGTAATTCAGTACTTCAAATACGAGTGACGGGATGAATGAGAACCACTGGCAATTTTCAGCTATTTATATGAGCTGCGAAGGATCCTGGTGCCGTCGCCCTACGTTTGTAAAGCTCTCTTGATTGGTCAACCGGGTTGTTCTTTTGTTTAGCGCGTGACGGGAAGGGGGGGGGGGGGGGGCTTGGCGATGCCGTATGTGCAAGTCAATAGAATGTGTCGAAAGGTGGCGCTACCACCGTTTTAAACATGGGTTACATGGCAAGCCGGGAATTTGGCTCACGCACGTAGTGGTGCCAAATAATTACGAGAATATGCATTCTAACATATGATGATTAAGATGTTTGACCGAGAGTCTGCTCGGATGATCTTGAGAGGGCGGATGAGAGGGAGGCAGGCAGGGAGGTGGGTGGGGATGAATCATGAGAGAAGACACTATCAACTTTGACCTGAATCTCGTCAACCTTTCAAGGAAGGATGCATGGACGTATATCATGTAGGACATGTTGCCATCTTGAATTATATATTTTTTTTTTATTTAATCGACTATTTTCGTCTTCCTTTTCGTCATCATGACTACACGTTATGACCTACTCTAGATTTATAGAGTGAGTTAATATATATATGGCTAGTATTATTTTATACTTTTGTGTAATCTTTATTTTATCTTTTGCAATACTCATGCATTATATTCATTATACTTTTTTATTTAATGAGAAACTACGCTACAATACTACGGATATCATTCTTTCTTGATTATTTGTGTGGCCCTGAAAAGGGCCGTTGTATGTCCAATGAGAGCAGGATATGACCTGTCTACTTGGAAGTAGTGTATTTCGTCACTGCCTTGGTACCCTCGCTCACAGCGTGCTTTGCCAGCTCTCCGGGGAGAATGAGGCGGACGGCGGTCTGAATCTCGCGACTGCTGATGGTTGACTTTTTGTTGTACTTAGCGAGGCGGGAAGATTCGCCGGCAATTCGCTCGAAGATGTCGTTGACGAAGCTGTTCATGATGATCATGGCCCGACTGGAGATGCCGGTATCTGGATGAACCTGCTTGAGGACTTTGTAGATGTAGATTCCATAACTCTCCTTCCTTTTCCTGTTCCTCTTCTTGCCACCGCTGAGCCGAGGGGCCTTGACTGCCTTCTTGGAGCCTTTCTTAGCAACTTGAGCTGTTGGAGCCATGATGAATTGAGGTTTTCTGGTCTGTAAGGATGTAGCGAAACGAGTATGTCAAGCAAATATTCTTTGGATACTGTGAATGGCTTGCGAGAACCATTCCTTTTTATACACGGAGCCAGATCCGTATGCTGCGGTTCGTATGCAAATGAGCCTCGGTCTCGATCCTTTCATTGGTCTTGGGCGTCGCAGAATTAGTGCCTGTACCATACCCTGCCTAGAGATGGCGACATAGTGACAACCCATACAGATCATACGGGCATATTTTCTAATATAGGATCTCTCTGCAATGTTCAATTCAATCCCCAAAGAATAAGAAATATGAAAAAGTTGAAGAAGACGATGATTTTGATGGGAATTTGTATATCCGAATATGGAACATGTCGAAACTTTTTATCAAAGACATACTTGCACAGGTTATGATTCACTGCTACTTTTGACATTATCTCGGAGATATATAATTATATAGTAGTAGTAGTAGTAGTAGTAGTAGTAGTAGTAGTGTCGCTCTATATATAAAGAGCGAATTAATTTTTAATTTCTTCTCACACAATATAAACAATGACAGACAATAATAATAAACGTAATGATATAACAGAAATGAGCATTGTAATTCAAAATTATTTGGTTACAGCAAATGAAAAAGAGAACCTATATAATATATCTAAAGCGCTGTATTAAGCGCTATACGATTACATATTAGGTATTATCATTATGAACCATGAATGCGTTATCATTATGAAAACAACATGCATCTTTTATTTTTTATTTATCCACTTCACATCTTTTATCACAGAGTAGGCTGTTTAGTAACTAGCATTTACATTTACTTTTGTAAATAAATCATAATCTCTTTCTATACAATGTTCAATTTCAGTTGAAAACATACATAAGGACCCTCATACTACAAATGCCAATGTCTATACACTATTTCTAACTAAATTTCTTACTGCATTCTGTTTCATAGACTCACCCTTTCATAGACACACCCTTCTTGCCCAGCCTAAATTTCATTCATTGCTTTCTGTTTCATGATTTGCCTTTCATCTCTCTATATCAATCACTATCGCCTCTTCTGGGAGGTATTTACAGTCATTATTCGTTTTGCCTTATATTAACGGCTTATTTCTTCTTCTTTCCTCCTTTCTTTCTTTACTTAACATACAACAGTATTCTTTCTTGATTATGTGGTGGCTCTGAAAAGAGCCGTTTGTTATTCTAGCCAGGAGAGAGAGAGAGGTCTGCTACACTTAGCCGCCGAAGCCGTACAATGTACGACCCTGCCTCTTCAGTGCATACACCACGTCCATGGCTGTGACAGTCTTTCGCTTGGCGTGCTCGCAGTAGGTGACTGCATCACGGATGACATTCTCCAGGAAGACCTTCAGTACACCGCGTGTCTCTTCGTAGATGAGACCAGAGATCCTCTTGACACCTCCCCTTCTAGCAAGTCGACGGATTGCAGGCTTGGTGATGCCCTGGATGTTGTCTCGTAGAACCTTGCGATGACGTTTGGCACCACCCTTTCCGAGTCCCTTTCCTCCTTTTCCTCGACCTGACATGATGATTATTGATAGTTGAGAGCGAGTTCTGTGTGATACTGTAGACTGGATATTACGCTAAGCGAATGATGCCTCAACCGGATTGCAGCGAGTATTGTTACACCATTGCGGACTTGGGTGACGAGATTCGGCATCATTCGGTATGCGGGACTGGAGTGCGGAGACTCCCCATTCGAGTGCGCCCCCTTGTGGCGAGTATTCGCTAGCATAGTACATGCATGTATCTAGAGAGGCCTGTGTTGAATGCTCGAGTTGAAATAGCAGGGGGTGACGAATCTTATCCAACAGTACACATGGATGACGAAACTTAATTAACTGAAAAATCGGGCATCACCTACATTACTCAATATACATCAATACGAATGCATTCCTCACCCAAGCCCGCCCGCGCCCCTCTTTCTCTCTCATCCTTCATTTTTTTTCCGTATATGATTCATATGTTCATTTATATCTTATTTACAAGTAGTTTTTTTTTCCGGACTGTATTATATATAGTTTGTTTGTATTTTAAAAGGGCTGAAACGAAAACCAGTGCTGATTGGGCTAATACCACCTTCCATAATTCATCTCATTCTTATTTCCCTTTTGTTTTTCTTCATTTCTTTGTCTCACCCCCTTTTTTTTTCCTTCTTCTTCTTCTTCTTCATTACACATAATCATAGTGGACAAGTGTTCTTTCTTGGGTATGTGGTGGCTCTGAAAAGAGCCGTTTTTGGTAGGATGAGAAAGTTGGCGTGCAAAATCACTTTGCAGCCTTTGCAGTCTTCTTTGCCGCAGGCTTCTTGGGCTTGGCAGTCTTGGGTTTCTTTGCGGCGGCGGCTGCCTTCTTGGGCGTCTTCTTTGGTGTTGATTTCTTGGCTGCTGGCTTCGTGGGTGCCTTCTTTGGAGTCTTCTTCTTCTCTTTCTTTTCAGTCGTTTTCTTTACTGGCTTCTTCGCTTTCTTGGGGGCTGCCTTGACTTTCTTTGCGGCGGCTGCCTTCTGCAGTTTCTCCTTCTTCGCTGTAGCCTTTTCCTTGGCCTTCTCACGCTGTGCTAGAAGTTTTGCCTTCTCCTTCTCCTTCTTGGCCTTCTCCGACGCCTGTGCCTTGGCCGCCTGCACATTCAGCTTGAAAGAACCCGAAGCTCCTTTCCCCTTCGTCTGCACTAGTTTGCCTTTCTCCACGCCAGACTTTAGGGCCCGCTTGATGAATAGCAGCTGTCGGTCCATCTGCACGTCGAAATTGGTAGCGATATACTTCTTTATTGCTTGCAGCGAGGAGCCATTGCGGTCCTTCAACTCGGTGATTGCTGTAGCAACCATCTCGGCAGCCGGTGGGTGGGCCGCCGGCTTCTTAGTAGTCACCTTCTTAGAGCTATCCTTCTCAGCCATCTTGATATACGGTGCGTCGGGAGGTTAACAAAATGAATAACCATCGGTTCGGCAACGCCGTCAATATACGGCATGGTTGCGTACGTGGGAGGAGACGATCCCGGGTCGTCTACCCCCATGACTGCATGCCAGTTTGTGTTTGTTTTAAGAAACTTTTCTTCCTTCTTTTCCATCCATACATGCTCTTATTCCACCACCCCCTTCTTCTTCTTCTTCATCCTCTCCTACCATGTACAATATACACAATCATTATATGAATTTGAAGAAAAAAATGAAATCAAAGGCAGATAATAATATAATAATAGGTGGCGATAACACCATCAACCCCTGATCGTCACCCCTCTTGAAACACAGTCACATTCATGGAAAATAGCATAGTTTCCCATTAAAATGCTGACTAAAAAGATAATAGTTTGCTCTGCATGGTCACCCTCATATCCGTACTAGTAACTGTAAATATATATATTTAATTAACCACCTTGCCTTTTCTTTTACTGCTCTATACACTTTTTTTGTTCATAACATCTAAGGATGTATATCTTTATTTAATATATATCAATCATTATAGATAACGATTATTAAGGCTTACTTAGTTCATCTCAAGTGTATCGTTTTAAACTAAGAGAGAGAGAGAGAGAGAGAGAGAGAGAGAGAGAGAGAGAAAGAGAGTGGGGGAAGGGGATTCATAAATGAAACAATTCTTTCGTGAGTAATTGGTGGCCCTGATAAGGGCCGTTGAGGTTTCAAGATTTGCCGGGAGCAAACTCTAGCTTGATTTAGCGGTTTTCTTGGGAAGCAGCACGGCTTGGATGTTGGGCAGAACACCACCTTGAGCGATCGTCACCCCACCCAAAAGCTTGTTGAGTTCTTCATCATTACGCACAGCGAGTTGAAGGTGGCGTGGGATGATCCTAGATTTCTTGTTGTCGCGGGCAGCGTTGCCTGCGAGTTCCAAGATTTCGGCAGTGAGGTACTCTAGGACGGCAGCCATGTAGACAGGAGCTCCACCGCCGACCCTCTTTGCATAGTTGCCCTTTCGGAGAAACCGATGAACACGTCCCACTGGAAACTGGAGCCCTGCACGGGATGAGCGCGTCTTTGCCTTGGTGCGGGCCTTTCCACTCTTTCCTCTGCCAGACATGATGTTTTTGATGAGTTTAGAATAAATCGGAAGCGAAGTTCAGAACGTAACAATGTTCGATGACTTGAATGGATGCCCAACAGCGTTTTGGTGGCTATTTATACCGGGTGTTAGGATCGCAGTGACCGTCGGGGAGCATTGTGACTATTGTCCAATCAGCGGGTAGCTGACCGGATCTCCTTAAACTTGTTTCGCATCATTAGTGAATGGTGCCATCTCGCGGCGACTTATCCGTTTTCTCCACTGATATCACAACCATTGCTAATCAGATTAGATTGTATAGGGTTTCTTGAATTAAAACAAACAACAGATCAATTCAAATGGATGGGACGACAACGCCTGAAAATGTGATAAAACTGTAGCCCATTCAAAGTACACTGCCACTATTTCCAATAGTGTCAGGTTCTATGTTATATTTCAGAGATCATTCATTCAATCAATCAATCAATCAATCAATCAATCGCCTAAAAACTCTCTTTCTGGGGATATATGTTTCATCACAATTCACCCTAGATTTGTTTCAGTATGTGGCATACGTAACATGAGGAGGTCATTCATAGATTTCATTAGATTGATATTTGAATATTCCTTGCATTTTAATGCCCAACACTTATCGTGTTCTACATTTTTATCATATCGTTTATCTGAATTATGTTCTACATTTGTATCATATCGTTTACCTGAATTATGTTCTACATTTCTATCATATCGTTCATCTAAATTATGTTCTCCAAATGTTTGTTTTTTTCTTCTTATCTTATAATAGCGTCGATTGTCATGCATCGTGTTCATTTTAGAAATCAGTGATTCTTTCTTGGGGTTGTGGTGGCTCTGAAAAGAGCCGTTTGTGTATGCGGTGCATGGGCTACATGCTGTACCGATGGTTCTAGGCGCGTTCTCCGCGGATTCGACGGGCGAGCTGGATGTCTTTGGGCATGATGGTAACCCTCTTGGCGTGGATGGCACACAGGTTGGTGTCCTCAAAGAGGCCAACTAGGTATGCCTCGCTGGCTTCTTGAAGGGCCATCACTGCGGAACTCTGGAAACGTAGCTCTGTCTTGAAGTCCTGTGCAATCTCACGCACTAGACGCTGGAATGGCAGTTTTCGGATGAGAAGTTCAGTGCTCTTCTGGTAGCGGCGAATCTCTCTCAGGGCGACTGTGCCAGGCCTGTATCGATGAGGCTTCTTGACTCCTCCAGTAGCGGGGGCACTCTTTCTGGCAGCTTTGGTCGCCAGCTGCTTGCGGGGAGCCTTCCCTCCTGTAGATTTGCGAGCGGTCTGCTTGGTGCGTGCCATAGTTGCTTGAGAGACAGTAGGTAATTCAGTACTTCAAATACGAGTGACGGGATGAATGAGAACCACTGGCAATTTTCAGCTATTTATATGAGCTGCGAAGGATCCTGGTGCCGTCGCCCTACGTTTGTAAAGCTCTCTTGATTGGTCAACCGGGTTGTTCTTTTGTTTAGCGCGTGACGGGAAGGGGGGGGGGGGGGCTTGGCGATGCCGTATGTGCAAGTCAATAGAATGTGTCGAAAGGTGGCGCTACCACCGTTTTAAACATGGGTTACATGGCAAGCCGGGAATTTGGCTCACGCACGTAGTGGTGCCAAATAATTACGAGAATATGCATTCTAACATATGATGATTAAGATGTTTGACCGAGAGTCTGCTCGGATGATCTTGAGAGGGCGGATGAGAGGGAGGCAGGCAGGGAGGTGGGTGGGGATGAATCATGAGAAAAGACACTATCAACTTTGACCTGAATCTCGTCAACCTTTCAAGGAAGGATGCATGGACGTATATCATGTAGGACATGTTGCCATCTTGAATTATATATTTTTTTTTTATTTAATCGACTATTTTCGTCTTCCTTTTCGTCATCATGACTACACGTTATGACCTACTCTAGATTTATAGAGTGAGTTAATATATATATGGCTAGTATTATTTTATACTTTTGTGTAATCTTTATTTTATCTTTTGCAATACTCATGCATTATATTCATTATACTTTTTTATTTAATGAGAAACTACGCTACAATACTACGGATATCATTCTTTCTTGATTATTTGTGTGGCCCTGAAAAGGGCCGTTGTATGTCCAATGAGAGCAGGATATGACCTGTCTACTTGGAAGTAGTGTATTTCGTCACTGCCTTGGTACCCTCGCTCACAGCGTGCTTTGCCAGCTCTCCGGGGAGAATGAGGCGGACGGCGGTCTGAATCTCGCGACTGCTGATGGTTGACTTTTTGTTGTACTTAGCGAGGCGGGAAGATTCGCCGGCAATTCGCTCGAAGATGTCGTTGACGAAGCTGTTCATGATGATCATGGCCCGACTGGAGATGCCGGTATCTGGATGAACCTGCTTGAGGACTTTGTAGATGTAGATTCCATAACTCTCCTTCCTTTTCCTGTTCCTCTTCTTGCCACCGCTGAGCCGAGGGGCCTTGACTGCCTTCTTGGAGCCTTTCTTAGCAACTTGAGCTGTTGGAGCCATGATGAATTGAGGTTTTCTGGTCTGTAAGGATGTAGCGAAACGAGTATGTCAAGCAAATATTCTTTGGATACTGTGAATGGCTTGCGAGAACCATTCCTTTTTATACACGGAGCCAGATCCGTATGCTGCGGTTCGTATGCAAATGAGCCTCGGTCTCGATCCTTTCATTGGTCTTGGGCGTCGCAGAATTAGTGCCTGTACCATACCCTGCCTAGAGATGGCGACATAGTGACAACCCATACAGATCATACGGGCATATTTTCTAATATAGGATCTCTCTGCAATGTTCAATTCAATCCCCAAAGAATAAGAAATATGAAAAAGTTGAAGAAGACGATGATTTTGATGGGAATTTGTATATCCGAATATGGAACATGTCGAAACTTTTTATCAAAGACATACTTGCACAGGTTATGATTCACTGCTACTTTTGACATTATCTCGGAGATATATAATTATATAGTAGTAGTAGTAGTAGTAGTAGTAGTAGTAGTAGTGTCGCTCTATATATAAAGAGCGAATTAATTTTTAATTTCTTCTCACACAATATAAACAATGACAGACAATAATAATAAACGTAATGATATAACAGAAATGAGCATTGTAATTCAAAATTATTTGGTTACAGCAAATGAAAAAGAGAACCTATATAATATATCTAAAGCGCTGTATTAAGCGCTATACGATTACATATTAGGTATTATCATTATGAACCATGAATGCGTTATCATTATGAAAACAACATGCATCTTTTATTTTTTATTTATCCACTTCACATCTTTTATCACAGAGTAGGCTGTTTAGTAACTAGCATTTACATTTACTTTTGTAAATAAATCATAATCTCTTTCTATACAATGTTCAATTTCAGTTGAAAACATACATAAGGACCCTCATACTACAAATGCCAATGTCTATACACTATTTCTAACTAAATTTCTTACTGCATTCTGTTTCATAGACTCACCCTTTCATAGACACACCCTTCTTGCCCAGCCTAAATTTCATTCATTGCTTTCTGTTTCATGATTTGCCTTTCATCTCTCTATATCAATCACTATCGCCTCTTCTGGGAGGTATTTACAGTCATTATTCGTTTTGCCTTATATTAACGGCTTATTTCTTCTTCTTTCCTCCTTTCTTTCTTTACTTAACATACAACAGTATTCTTTCTTGATTATGTGGTGGCTCTGAAAAGAGCCGTTTGTTATTCTAGCCAGGAGAGAGAGAGAGGTCTGCTACACTTAGCCGCCGAAGCCGTACAATGTACGACCCTGCCTCTTCAGTGCATACACCACGTCCATGGCTGTGACAGTCTTTCGCTTGGCGTGCTCGCAGTAGGTGACTGCATCACGGATGACATTCTCCAGGAAGACCTTCAGTACACCGCGTGTCTCTTCGTAGATGAGACCAGAGATCCTCTTGACACCTCCCCTTCTAGCAAGTCGACGGATTGCAGGCTTGGTGATGCCCTGGATGTTGTCTCGTAGAACCTTGCGATGACGTTTGGCACCACCCTTTCCGAGTCCCTTTCCTCCTTTTCCTCGACCTGACATGATGATTATTGATAGTTGAGAGCGAGTTCTGTGTGATACTGTAGACTGGATATTACGCTAAGCGAATGATGCCTCAACCGGATTGCAGCGAGTATTGTTACACCATTGCGGACTTGGGTGACGAGATTCGGCATCATTCGGTATGCGGGACTGGAGTGCGGAGACTCCCCATTCGAGTGCGCCCCCTTGTGGCGAGTATTCGCTAGCATAGTACATGCATGTATCTAGAGAGGCCTGTGTTGAATGCTCGAGTTGAAATAGCAGGGGGTGACGAATCTTATCCAACAGTACACATGGATGACGAAACTTAATTAACTGAAAAATCGGGCATCACCTACATTACTCAATATACATCAATACGAATGCATTCCTCACCCAAGCCCGCCCGCGCCCCTCTTTCTCTCTCATCCTTCATTTTTTTTCCGTATATGATTCATATGTTCATTTATATCTTATTTACAAGTAGTTTTTTTTTCCGGACTGTATTATATATAGTTTGTTTGTATTTTAAAAGGGCTGAAACGAAAACCAGTGCTGATTGGGCTAATACCACCTTCCATAATTCATCTCATTCTTATTTCCCTTTTGTTTTTCTTCATTTCTTTGTCTCACCCCCTTTTTTTTTCCTTCTTCTTCTTCTTCTTCATTACACATAATCATAGTGGACAAGTGTTCTTTCTTGGGTATGTGGTGGCTCTGAAAAGAGCCGTTTTGGTAGGATGAGAAAGTTGGCGTGCAAAATCACTTTGCAGCCTTTGCAGTCTTCTTTGCCGCAGGCTTCTTGGGCTTGGCAGTCTTGGGTTTCTTTGCGGCGGCGGCTGCCTTCTTGGGCGTCTTCTTTGGTGTTGATTTCTTGGCTGCTGGCTTCGTGGGTGCCTTCTTTGGAGTCTTCTTCTTCTCTTTCTTTTCAGTCGTTTTCTTTACTGGCTTCTTCGCTTTCTTGGGGGCTGCCTTGACTTTCTTTGCGGCGGCTGCCTTCTGCAGTTTCTCCTTCTTCGCTGTAGCCTTTTCCTTGGCCTTCTCACGCTGTGCTAGAAGTTTTGCCTTCTCCTTCTCCTTCTTGGCCTTCTCCGACGCCTGTGCCTTGGCCGCCTGCACATTCAGCTTGAAAGAACCCGAAGCTCCTTTCCCCTTCGTCTGCACTAGTTTGCCTTTCTCCACGCCAGACTTTAGGGCCCGCTTGATGAATAGCAGCTGTCGGTCCATCTGCACGTCGAAATTGGTAGCGATATACTTCTTTATTGCTTGCAGCGAGGAGCCATTGCGGTCCTTCAACTCGGTGATTGCTGTAGCAACCATCTCGGCAGCCGGTGGGTGGGCCGCCGGCTTCTTAGTAGTCACCTTCTTAGAGCTATCCTTCTCAGCCATCTTGATATACGGTGCGTCGGGAGGTTAACAAAATGAATAACCATCGGTTCGGCAACGCCGTCAATATACGGCATGGTTGCGTACGTGGGAGGAGACGATCCCGGGTCGTCTGCCCCCATGACTGCATGCCAGTTTGTGTTTGTTTTAAGAAACTTTTCTTCCTTCTTTTCCATCCATACATGCTCTTATTCCACCACCCCCTTCTTCTTCTTCTTCATCCTCTCCTACCATGTACAATATACACAATCATTATATGAATTTGAAGAAAAAAATGAAATCAAAGGCAGATAATAATATAATAATAGGTGGCGATAACACCATCAACCCCTGATCGTCACCCCTCTTGAAACACAGTCACATTCATGGAAAATAGCATAGTTTCCCATTAAAATGCTGACTAAAAAGATAATAGTTTGCTCTGCATGGTCACCCTCATATCCGTACTAGTAACTGTAAATATATATATTTAATTAACCACCTTGCCTTTTCTTTTACTGCTCTATACACTTTTTTTGTTCATAACATCTAAGGATGTATATCTTTATTTAATATATATCAATCATTATAGATAACGATTATTAAGGCTTACTTAGTTCATCTCAAGTGTATCGTTTTAAACTAAGAGAGAGAGAGAGAGAGAGAGAGAGAGAGAGAGAGAGAGAGAAAGAGAGTGGGGGAAGGGGATTCATAAATGAAACAATTCTTTCGTGAGTAATTGGTGGCCCTGATAAGGGCCGTTGAGGTTTCAAGATTTGCCGGGAGCAAACTCTAGCTTGATTTAGCGGTTTTCTTGGGAAGCAGCACGGCTTGGATGTTGGGCAGAACACCACCTTGAGCGATCGTCACCCCACCCAAAAGCTTGTTGAGTTCTTCATCATTACGCACAGCGAGTTGAAGGTGGCGTGGGATGATCCTAGATTTCTTGTTGTCGCGGGCAGCGTTGCCTGCGAGTTCCAAGATTTCGGCAGTGAGGTACTCTAGGACGGCAGCCATGTAGACAGGAGCTCCACCGCCGACCCTCTTTGCATAGTTGCCCTTTCGGAGAAACCGATGAACACGTCCCACTGGAAACTGGAGCCCTGCACGGGATGAGCGCGTCTTTGCCTTGGTGCGGGCCTTTCCACTCTTTCCTCTGCCAGACATGATGTTTTTGATGAGTTTAGAATAAATCGGAAGCGAAGTTCAGAACGTAACAATGTTCGATGACTTGAATGGATGCCCAACAGCGTTTTGGTGGCTATTTATACCGGGTGTTAGGATCGCAGTGACCGTCGGGGAGCATTGTGACTATTGTCCAATCAGCGGGTAGCTGACCGGATCTCCTTAAACTTGTTTCGCATCATTAGTGAATGGTGCCATCTCGCGGCGACTTATCCGTTTTCTCCACTGATATCACAACCATTGCTAATCAGATTAGATTGTATAGGGTTTCTTGAATTAAAACAAACAACAGATCAATTCAAATGGATGGGACGACAACGCCTGAAAATGTGATAAAACTGTAGCCCATTCAAAGTACACTGCCACTATTTCCAATAGTGTCAGGTTCTATGTTATATTTCAGAGATCATTCATTCAATCAATCAATCAATCAATCAATCAATCGCCTAAAAACTCTCTTTCTGGGGATATATGTTTCATCACAATTCACCCTAGATTTGTTTCAGTATGTGGCATACGTAACATGAGGAGGTCATTCATAGATTTCATTAGATTGATATTTGAATATTCCTTGCATTTTAATGCCCAACACTTATCGTGTTCTACATTTTTATCATATCGTTTATCTGAATTATGTTCTACATTTGTATCATATCGTTTACCTGAATTATGTTCTACATTTCTATCATATCGTTCATCTAAATTATGTTCTCCAAATGTTTGTTTTTTTCTTCTTATCTTATAATAGCGTCGATTGTCATGCATCGTGTTCATTTTAGAAATCAGTGATTCTTTCTTGGGGTTGTGGTGGCTCTGAAAAGAGCCGTTTGTGTATGCGGTGCATGGGCTACATGCTGTACCGATGGTTCTAGGCGCGTTCTCCGCGGATTCGACGGGCGAGCTGGATGTCTTTGGGCATGATGGTAACCCTCTTGGCGTGGATGGCACACAGGTTGGTGTCCTCAAAGAGGCCAACTAGGTATGCCTCGCTGGCTTCTTGAAGGGCCATCACTGCGGAACTCTGGAAACGTAGCTCTGTCTTGAAGTCCTGTGCAATCTCACGCACTAGACGCTGGAATGGCAGTTTTCGGATGAGAAGTTCAGTGCTCTTCTGGTAGCGGCGAATCTCTCTCAGGGCGACTGTGCCAGGCCTGTATCGATGAGGCTTCTTGACTCCTCCAGTAGCGGGGGCACTCTTTCTGGCAGCTTTGGTCGCCAGCTGCTTGCGGGGAGCCTTCCCTCCTGTAGATTTGCGAGCGGTCTGCTTGGTGCGTGCCATAGTTGCTTGAGAGACAGTAGGTAATTCAGTACTTCAAATACGAGTGACGGGATGAATGAGAACCACTGGCAATTTTCAGCTATTTATATGAGCTGCGAAGGATCCTGGTGCCGTCGCCCTACGTTTGTAAAGCTCTCTTGATTGGTCAACCGGGTTGTTCTTTTGTTTAGCGCGTGACGGGAAGGGGGGGGGGGGGGGGGCTTGGCGATGCCGTATGTGCAAGTCAATAGAATGTGTCGAAAGGTGGCGCTACCACCGTTTTAAACATGGGTTACATGGCAAGCCGGGAATTTGGCTCACGCACGTAGTGGTGCCAAATAATTACGAGAATATGCATTCTAACATATGATGATTAAGATGTTTGACCGAGAGTCTGCTCGGATGATCTTGAGAGGGCGGATGAGAGGGAGGCAGGCAGGGAGGTGGGTGGGGATGAATCATGAGAAAAGACACTATCAACTTTGACCTGAATCTCGTCAACCTTTCAAGGAAGGATGCATGGACGTATATCATGTAGGACATGTTGCCATCTTGAATTATATATTTTTTTTTTATTTAATCGACTATTTTCGTCTTCCTTTTCGTCATCATGACTACACGTTATGACCTACTCTAGATTTATAGAGTGAGTTAATATATATATGGCTAGTATTATTTTATACTTTTGTGTAATCTTTATTTTATCTTTTGCAATACTCATGCATTATATTCATTATACTTTTTTATTTAATGAGAAACTACGCTACAATACTACGGATATCATTCTTTCTTGATTATTTGTGTGGCCCTGAAAAGGGCCGTTGTATGTCCAATGAGAGCAGGATATGACCTGTCTACTTGGAAGTAGTGTATTTCGTCACTGCCTTGGTACCCTCGCTCACAGCGTGCTTTGCCAGCTCTCCGGGGAGAATGAGGCGGACGGCGGTCTGAATCTCGCGACTGCTGATGGTTGACTTTTTGTTGTACTTAGCGAGGCGGAAGATTCGCCGGCAATTCGCTCGAAGATGTCGTTGACGAAGCTGTTCATGATGATCATGGCCCGACTGGAGATGCCGGTATCTGGATGAACCTGCTTGAGGACTTTGTAGATGTAGATTCCATAACTCTCCTTCCTTTTCCTGTTCCTCTTCTTGCCACCGCTGAGCCGAGGGGCCTTGACTGCCTTCTTGGAGCCTTTCTTAGCAACTTGAGCTGTTGGAGCCATGATGAATTGAGGTTTTCTGGTCTGTAAGGATGTAGCGAAACGAGTATGTCAAGCAAATATTCTTTGGATACTGTGAATGGCTTGCGAGAACCATTCCTTTTTATACACGGAGCCAGATCCGTATGCTGCGGTTCGTATGCAAATGAGCCTCGGTCTCGATCCTTTCATTGGTCTTGGGCGTCGCAGAATTAGTGCCTGTACCATACCCTGCCTAGAGATGGCGACATAGTGACAACCCATACAGATCATACGGGCATATTTTCTAATATAGGATCTCTCTGCAATGTTCAATTCAATCCCCAAAGAATAAGAAATATGAAAAAGTTGAAGAAGACGATGATTTTGATGGGAATTTGTATATCCGAATATGGAACATGTCGAAACTTTTTATCAAAGACATACTTGCACAGGTTATGATTCACTGCTACTTTTGACATTATCTCGGAGATATATAATTATATAGTAGTAGTAGTAGTAGTAGTAGTAGTAGTAGTAGTGTCGCTCTATATATAAAGAGCGAATTAATTTTTAATTTCTTCTCACACAATATAAACAATGACAGACAATAATAATAAACGTAATGATATAACAGAAATGAGCATTGTAATTCAAAATTATTTGGTTACAGCAAATGAAAAAGAGAACCTATATAATATATCTAAAGCGCTGTATTAAGCGCTATACGATTACATATTAGGTATTATCATTATGAACCATGAATGCGTTATCATTATGAAAACAACATGCATCTTTTATTTTTTATTT
Organism: Strongylocentrotus droebachiensis; assembly: GCA_035222895.1. Lineage (NCBI taxonomy): Eukaryota > Metazoa > Echinodermata > Echinoidea > Camarodonta > Strongylocentrotidae > Strongylocentrotus > Strongylocentrotus droebachiensis. The sequence goes on along the minus strand of JAVYIG010013854.1, from coordinate 430 downwards.
ATCCACTTCACATCTTTTATCACAGAGTAGGCTGTTTAGTAACTAGCATTTACATTTACTTTTGTAAATAAATCATAATCTCTTTCTATACAATGTTCAATTTCAGTTGAAAACATACATAAGGACCCTCATACTACAAATGCCAATGTCTATACACTATTTCTAACTAAATTTCTTACTGCATTCTGTTTCATAGACTCACCCTTTCATAGACACACCCTTCTTGCCCAGCCTAAATTTCATTCATTGCTTTCTGTTTCATGATTTGCCTTTCATCTCTCTATATCAATCACTATCGCCTCTTCTGGGAGGTATTTACAGTCATTATTCGTTTTGCCTTATATTAACGGCTTATTTCTTCTTCTTTCCTCCTTTCTTTCTTTACTTAACATACAACAGTATTCTTTCTTGATTATGTGGTGGCTCTGAA
>JAVYIG010013853.1:0-44710 GCA_035222895.1 Strongylocentrotus droebachiensis | reverse complement strand
CCTTTTTAAATATCCATCTGATATCCCTCTAATAGAAAACTGAACAGCTTTTGAGCCATAATGCATGGCCATCCAGAGGATTTGTTTATGTTGGGGACCGGGGTAAAATGCAATAAATTTCATTTTCTGTTTTTATTTTGTTTATGGAAACTGCCCCCTATCCTAGCCCCCACTTCGTACAGTCATGGTTGAGTGACAAAGCAATGGCCTCGTAACTGTGAGGCCCCAGGATCAAAACCGTGTCGATGTGCTATATTAGTGCCCTTTTGTGGGGCATTAATCCTCGTTACTGTCATTTATGACTTAAGGGCGTAGGTCCCCTATTTGATAAGCATAGTAGCATACACATGCTTTAGCAGTCACGCAAAACACACATTGTCAAATTATTATCCAATAAAATCGGAGACATGGATACTATTATCTAGATCTATTATTGTTAAATTATTTTAAAAATAATTCCATAAAGTGGGGGTAAAACAAAAATATTCCAACTATATGAGCGACAGTGTATAATGTGAAGCATCCATGTTGCACTTTCTCCCTCTTTGTAATATTGTGCCATTTAAAAAACTATTTATTACAAATCTTTAATATGATAAGACCCTACATGTACATTACATGTACATGTGCACATATTTTCAGAAGAGTCATATTATTGAGTGGAAAATACAGCTTTTCTATTCAATTTCCATTATGTTCTATAGATTAGGTAAAGCTAAATTAATTAATATAATTTGAGTTAAAATACATGTTTCTCTGAGGATCCAAAACCATTGAATACTATTGATTACCCAAGATTTAACTAACCATAGTCAGTTACCTTCCATTAGCATAATATTTTGCAATTTGTCTGAATTTGTATAGAAATAAATGAAACTAAAGTATAATTTGCATAAAAGATAAATTTTTTTCTCCAACAATAATCATCTGATTATCCTTTATTTTTGTTTTTTTGTAGTTGTTTTTTATTAATATATTTTATTTATTTCCTGTACAAAGATATTAATTGCATAATTTTTTCTCCTTTGAATGAATCTGTTTTTCTATTTTAATCTAATTTCCAAAGTGACCCCTTATCCCCTACAGTATATGCAATCTCCTACATGTATATACTACATGTAGCATTAAAAGTTGGCCAGTCTTCCTTTTAAAAGTTATTGGATTTTTGTTTGTGTGTGTCTATGTCAAAGTTATTCTTATGCACATCAGTCCATATACAAATTATTCTTCAACTCTGGTATTATTTCCATTCAGTTTGGTATATATTGTATACAGTGTATATTACGTAGAGCCGTTCCTTGGTTTTAGCGGTCTATGGTTTTAGTCTTTAAAAGAGGGTTGGGTGTGGAAATTTGTTCCCCCCCCCCCTAAATTTGCATAAAATCTGACTGTCCATACATTTTAGCAGTAAATTATTGTTTCCATTGTTGCAATGCCAATGAAATAATAATTATAACTTGCAGTAAAATCTTAGGATTTTTGTTTTTCTACAGGGTGTCTACTGTCTAAAAAGAATATGCAACAATATTTTTATTGGATACATTTTAAACGGTACTCATCCATTCATTTTGTTGGCAGTGCTGTGTTAGTATTATCTAAATACCATTTGTGTACAAGGAACAATACTACCCCACAAACTTAAGTTAGGATTGTTTTTGCTAGACGTATCACATTTCAAATGTTAAAGATAGCATGTTGCATGCATCAGTGCACAAGAATACTGTGGCTTCTACATTTTACAACAAACTTTCAATTTAAGTCACTCTTATTTCTTGGAAAGAATACCATCATTGATTTGAAAGAAAATAATATACTTAATCATGCAGCTCTTCAATATTTATTTTAAGTTAAGCAACAACTACCAAACATTGATTTTATATCATCCATTTCAGCAGATCTACATGAACATGTATTAACAATACCTACATGTAGTTTTTGTATTGTATATTATATGCAGATTCATATGAGTAGAAATATATGTCTTGCAGCTCCTGATTCAATTATATCCTCTCTCTCTCTATCTCTCTTTCTACCTTTTATCCCTCTTTTTTTCCCTTTCTTACTTTCAATCACTCTAGCTACCTCTCTCTTCCCCTTTTTTATCGCAGGAAGTTGCAATTTTGTTATTATGTCACTTTAATAGTTCTGTATAAATGTAACTTTACATGTGTATAACTTATACTTAATTGTAACTATTGCTCTTACCCAAACTACAGTCTTCTTTGGAGCAAACTGACAGACATTTGCGGTAGTATACAGCTGAAATGGAATTTCCGTTCAACCAAACAGTATACTTCAAGGCTATTTCTCAGCAACGAGGGTTAGCTCCAGGTAGCAGTAGCAGGTACATGTAACAATATCTTAAAAACATTTACTTACCTGTAAGTCCTTTTCATGTGAAGATGATTCAAAGTACAACTATATTTATTTATTGTATAAAATGACCTGCTTTCATAAAGTCCTCTTGTGAAATCTTATGAATTTGAGTCCGAATCCCCCCCCCCCACCCCCTTCCTGTTTTTCTGGCTTCTATGTATTCTTTGAGCCAGCCCTTTGACGTATGCTTAGATCTTTTAAGTTGCAAATTTAGAAATTGCTTTCTTCAGTCAGCAACATAATGCATGATTCACATAGATTAGGGATATGTACCGGTAACCCATAAGATATAAGAACAAATTGCGATAATGAAATGAAGTGTGGAAAGAGAGGATCTGAGCTAGAAGACTATAAGGAGAATGCAGCCAAGGCTAAGCAGCAGGAACCAGTGTAGGCTTCACTCAAGACACAATATAGTTTTTGCAATGAGCTGTTAAATACTGGGTCTTTCCTTGCAGAGTAATAAGGGAGCAAGAGAAAGACCATCACCATGTATACACGTAGCAGAAACACAAAGCAAATAAATTTGAGACATTTTATGATTAATTATGTAGGAAGCCAATCTAATTTCAAATGTCACTTGTCATCTTTTATGTGATAGATCTACAATTATCATAACAGTAATGTTTGTAGCCTTAAAAAGAAATTGCAAGAGGAATGTCAATAAATAAAGTCTACACCATTCACAAGATGCTAATTTGCATTTAACACCATTCCAACAACTTTCAAATCAACTCCGGCAATTTCAATAACCTTTTGTTGTACATCCATAGAAAATCATGTTCTGATTCTATAATACATCTTTGTAAATACATCTTTGTAATGTTTGCAAGTTTCAGAAGATGAACCCTGCAAGGCCATCAAAATTACGACAAGAGTTCCATATGTACATGTAACCACCACTAAAATTGAAGGAAAAAATATGGGTATGCTGGGTTAGGATTAGGATGAGGGTGAGGGTAGGCTATACAGCTGTACATCGATTTTAGTGGGGTTATATTGGAACTCTTTCCGAAATTGCCTGTAGTTGATTTTTTTCCTTTTTCTTTAGGTAGTTGCAGACATGTTGTTTGGTCATTGAGTTTTTTTGTCTGTAGTTTTTCTGCTTTTCTCAAAACCATCATTATATCAAGGTAGACTTCCCCTTTGATAACCAAGTTTCATCAGTGTGTGTAGTGAACATTCCCTCTTTTTCCTATACACTTTCGCAATATAATTAAATAGTTATAGATTAATTGTAATGCATTGAAGTATCTTTGCAAGTTCATATTTTCATGGTTTTATGATTTGATTTATAACTGTTTTAATGCTAACCCTGATGAAACAGTACTGTAATTATTATGTACCTACATGTAATATACACTCAGCCATAAACTTTATCTTATTCAGGAAGATATCCTACAAATCTATGATCATGGTTCTATTAAACTATATAATTTTCAATTAAACCTCCTTTACAGAAAGGGGAAATCAACAAGTGGCACCATTCGTGCTTTTTTTATAACTTATATGTGTAGATAGAAAATATGCCTCACAAGGCTATTTCAAGATGATGTGGTCATAACCTCTTAATAGATTATATGTCAAAGTGGTTACAGTATGAGAGAACCTTTTCCACGTATGTAGGAGGATAGCCTTTAGATATATATTTAAAATTGAATTTCCAATCATTTTCTCTATAGATAAATGTACAGTATGAGAATGATATCTAGGGACTTGATAATGACATGTTCGATAATAATCAGTTTGTGTTCTTAATTAGATGCATTCATTCATTCCTAAAAGAAAGGCTTTGGAGCATACATGAATTTAAAAAAGAAGTCCTATCCCACTTTAATTGTTACATGGAGGTTAAAGAATTGATATGATTTTAATTTTTTATTAGAGACCTTTTGTAAAACCCTGACAGAATCAATTTGATTTGTTTACGCGATTGTTGTATTTTTACCATTCACGCTATCATTTTCTTCTTTTTCTATGCAGGCTTGAAGTAACACACATGTGCAGCGTTTCAGTCGAAAACGAATACCACCCATTCAAATCGGTTATAGGATCTTGTCCATATGTCCATATTTTTGTATGCATGTGAAACATGGACCATGACAGCAGACATTAAAAGAAGGATACAGGCACTGGAGATGAAATGTTTCCGCAAACTCCTCAGTATCTGGTATAGAGATCACATAACCAATGAGGTAGTGAAAATCAGAATTGGAAACACCATAGGGCCGTATGAAGACCTCCTGACTTCAGTGAAAAGATGCAAAGTAAAGTGGTATGGGTATGTCACATGATCATTTGGACTGGCCAAGACTATTCTACATGGAACAGTACAAGGAGGGAGACGAAAAGGCAGGCAGAGGAAACGATGGGAAGACAACATTAACGAGTGACCTTGACTGAAACATCATACTTCGTAAAGCCAAGAACCACGAGGAGTGGAGGAAGCAGTTGTATAAATCGTCAGTGGTGCCCCAAGGGTCAGCCAGACTGTGGGATAGGTGAAGGTGAAGGTGAAGGAAGCTAAGAATCAGATAGTTAGACATTATATTGGATCATTATCCTTTCCTTCAAAAGGAATGTTGCTTTATACTGTAGCACATAAACAATGCTTTTTAATTGGAAATATTTCAGTTCAGTACGCTTGTTATTAATTTCATCAAACATTAAAAAGTAAAAGGGAGAAACACTGTCATTTGAAAATCAAAATGTAAGTCATAATAATTTCACTGTCTAACTATCTGAATCTTGTCAGGATCCATGTACGAGTTAGTGCAATTCTTTTCTCTTCACTACAACCGCATTGATTTACTTTAATAGCATGTTACTAGGTACATCAATTGATGAGAAAAAGCAGCAAAACGCTTTAAATTTGTTGTAGTCTTAAAATTAAAGTTGCAAGTTCCTAAAAAGGGAATTTTAGAACACTCCTTCAACCGACATGCACGGATGTTATACTTATTAATTTCCATACATTAATGTCTTTGTAATGCATGTTACCAAACAAAACAAAAGTATCATCAACCATTTTTGTCATTTCCTGTGCAATTATTTTCACATCCTGGCTTAACAGTACATAAACAGTGCTCTTTCATTTTCAATATTTCAGAAAATGCATTTGCATTATGATACATGCAGGTATAGTTGGTCAAGTAAGAATATATTTACAGCATGCTCACTATGAATTCATTAAATCGCCATTGATTCTAAAAGTATGTTATACCTCATTGTATATTCAGAAGGAAAAAGTGTGAGGATAGCTTTAAAAAAAAAATTAAATCAAGAGTATTCATAATGATGTGAATACATGTATGTACATGTTTGTTTGTTGCATATGATTCTGTCTTGGTACCAAAGCTGTAATAATTGCATATTTATGATTCAGCATAATACTTTGTTCATTACAACAACAAAAATGTCATAATTTTCCAAAACGGAAGTGTAAAGAATAATGTAAGATTGAGGTGAAGGGAAAAGTACTTCAAGATTGTTACATATTTTCTCTATACGTATCAACTAAAATGTAAGTTTTCAAATGAGATACTATTTGTCCCCAGATGAAATAAGTAATGGATCTTTTTTGTTAAATGTCAGCAAATGATTCTAAATGAACATGTGTTCGGGTATATCAAATCTTGTACATGTAGTTTCTATAGCTAATATAGTTTGGAGGACTCAAAGATAGAAAAACTGCTGATTGATTAATTACCCTTCTTTGTATTGTTCACTATAACAGGCAAGGAAAGGGAACTTTAGTAGATGCCAAGAAAGTATTTCCAAAGCAATTACATTTCTCTTATCCTGTAATGTATTTTTTGCGTCAATAAAAGCAAATGCGAGGGTTGTCCACATAACATCACAACTACAGAACATTTTAATTGAAATTAACATACATATTACATGTATATATGTGTATTATGGAATAACTTAGAAGATTTCATAAATTTGTTATTATTATCCAGTTCATTACATTTTTACCAATGTATTTCTTCAATATTTCTACTTTTCCTCGGAGCATATGCTGTGAACTAATGGATATTCCTTGTCAGTTCCATCATGTTATGTCAATGGGCTTACACTGTATGCGTGTACATGTCCTTTTTGCAATGTACATGTGCTACGAAAATGTCAACAATATTGTTTGAGATATAAAATATAGAGTTAACAAGTGAATTATTCATACTCCTTGTAAATGTGATTTTTGGGGATGCTTTTTTTTGTAACTTAAGAATGAAAGGTTGACTGGGTGAATTAGGGCCCTTTTAGAAATAAATGTACATGTAGTTGTAACGTTTTCAATGGGATGAAAGTTTTATGGTGTAATTGTTGAAATCAAGAATTTTAAATCCTGTTTTCATGTTCTCACAATAGTTGTGTTAAAATTACAATAAGAAAGTTAAAACTTGTAAAAATATGCCACCTTGAAAATGGACTAGACTGAATAATTTTGAATTTGTAATATCTATGACAATTATCAACTGCTTCAAATTATGAACCACAGCATTAAGGGTGGTTTGCAGTGGAACTTACATGATTTGCATATTTAATATCGAAATTTAAACTGTAAGCTAACTTTGGCAGACAACACCAAATTCATTGAAAACTTTACTGTGAATAGATGAAGATGAAGATGATGATAATAATAGTGACGATGTTGGTGGTGATGATGATGGAGATAATGATGGTAGTAGTGGTGATGATGATGACGACGATGATGATGGTAGTGATGATGGTATAGTGAAGATGGTGGTAGTAGTGATGATGATGATAATGATGGTAGTAATGATGGTGGTGATAATGATGATAATGATCGTAGTGGTGGTGATGATGATGGTAGTAGTGACGATGATGGCACCAAGGGTGATGGTGATGATACATGTATAATAATGATATCTATACAATAATATTAAAGCATGTACTAATAATATCCCACTCCTTAAAGCAATTTCCATTATCAAAAACAAGTAAACTTATACTTTTTAATTGTGCATTTTAAATTCAAATGTTTTGTATGACTGAATCGAAATAAGTACATGTAACTACAGAAAAAAATAAACCTTGTCGTGCAATTCAACAGGGAGAGTCATCATTGCCATCACCAATGTCATCATCACCCCTCCCCCTCTTCTCTCTCTCTCTCTCTCTCTCTCTCTCTCCCAAGGCGGTATAAATCACATGAAGATAAATGTTTGTCACATTTTAACACTAAGTTGATCGGCATTGATGACCAAATAATAATCACCATAGTTGTTCAAGTAATCAATGTACGAGAAATTTTGTGAAAAAATAGCTTAATATTCAGGTGGCTTAGTGAAATTACCGTTACTTGCCAGATCAAAAGCACCATTTTTGGTATAGTGCTTCCTTAGGACCTACTGAACGATAGTAGGGTAGGAGCCTCGGCAAAAATATCATATAAGGGTGTGGGCGGGTGCGTCGCCTCGTTGACCACATAAAATTCATAAGGTAGTATAACATTGAGATTTGTAGTACAATCATCATTTTTGGTACAGGGCTTCATTAGGACCTGCTGAATCAGTGGCGGATCCAGTGAGTGGGGCCCGGGGAGCCCGGACCCCCCCCCCCCCCTTGAGGTGAATTTTTTTTAATTTTCGACACCCCCTCCCCCCCCCCCCACACTGGGCGAATTTTTGGGAGCAAAACAAATTTAAAAAATAGTGCTCACTACCCCCCCCCCCCCCCCCTGGATCCGCGCCTGTGCTGAATGATGGTAGGGTAGAAGCCCCCGGCATAATTATTCATGTATGTGCGACTGGGGGCCCCATGGGTTTCACGAAAACCCAATGTTATATTATCTTATAAAATATTTTGGGGCTACGAGGCGACGCCCCCACCCCACACCCTTATATGATATTTTTGCCGAGGATCCTACCCTAATATAATTCAGAAGGTCCTAATGGAGCCCTGTACCAAAATGGCATTTGTACAGCAACAAATCAATGTTGTAAAATTATTTGGGGGCTCCAAAAGGACGCTCCCGCCCCCACACCCTTTAATTGATTTTGTTGCCGGGGGCTCCTAGCCTAATATCGTTTAGTAAGTCCTAACGAAGCCCTGTACCAAAAATTGTGCTTTTATCCAGCAAATAACGATAATCGATAAATTTGACTATATTCGGGTATAGCGACTAAACAGCTTTGTAAAAACTTCTTTCTTTCATTTTGTTGTTGTTTGTTCTTGTTCTTTCTTTTCTCTTCTTCTTTCTCTTCTTTTTCATTTTCTTTTTCTTTTTCTTCCCCAAGTTCAGAAATCAAATATGCACTATATTATTCAAGATTATCTGGTAATCAAAGTTTGACATGGTACATTGCTGTCGATGTTGCTGTGGTCCGATTTGTCTCTACACTTTACAATGAATATGTCAAATAACGCTTCATATAGTAAATGAGCCTGAAGAAAGAGACTATGAGCCACTTGTGTAGTTCAACTTCTTTATTTGCGTTAATTGCAAAATAGTCAATAGAGGGCTTTTTCCACTTTAAACAACGGTACATAGTCTCATAATTCTGTCGCTGTAAAGTTGGAAGTAAAATATCCGAAGTAACTGAGACAAACCCCTATTTTTTTTCTTCAAATTTATCTTTAATTTTGTTTTGCAGATGAAAACTTTCGGGATGGGTCGCAGATCATGATTGTTGAATAATAACAACACTCTTTATCTCGATATTTCAAAGTGCATGTGTATTTACGTTTTTAATACCAATGGTTTAAAAAAAAGGGTACTTTTCCGCTTTTTCTTGTTAGTGTCATAAACTTATCAATTGACTTCATTTAAAAGAATTTTTTAAACAGTTTTGTTTGTTGCATGATGCCTAATCTACAAATTATTAATCTTCCATTTAAAGAAAATATTTGTTCTTCTTGTTTTGAAATTTGATCGATGGTCGTCTAATCGGACATATACAAAAGGAGCGGGGGTTCATTAATTTTCATTAATAACATCAGCTAAAACGGCCTATAGGGCTTAACTGCAGAATTATCCACCATCCATGATAATGAATTACGGTTAGGATTAGGGTCAGTGACAGGGGCTGGGTTAGAAGTAGGGTTAAGCTAGGATTGGGGTAAGGTTAAGTGTTAAGACAAGGGTTAGGTTTAGGACTACGGTTGAGGTTACAATTAGTGTTGTTATGTTCAACCCATGCAGCTCATTTTGGATTACCTAGAAATCCTTTTTTTAAGCAGGTTAAATTTAAGATTAAATAATTTGCAAATATTAATACATTGAGGATTGCCGTCTTTATCCAATTTTGTTTCCCTGATTATCAAAATTAACTATTTTTCAATCAAAATGCAATTGTTGATGAAAAATTCAAAAACATATCCATACTGCCCCCCCCCCCCACCCCGGTAACACGCATCCAACACAAATTATCCCCCCTTCTGAATTTGATCGCCGTAAAGTCGATCGATCGACACAAATAAGGAAGTGGCGGGTAGCATTTTAGTTAAAACATCAGGCAAAACACCTGTTAGGGCTAACTGCAGAATAATCCACCATCAATAATAATGATTTTAGGGTTGAGGTTATGGTCAGGGAGAGGGTTATTACTAGGGTGAGGTTCAGGGTTTAGAGTTAGGGTTAGGACAAGGGTTAGGACTAGGGTAAGGTTACGGGTTAGATCTAGGGTTAAGGATTATATCTAGGTTTAGGACTAGGGTTAAGGTTACAATTAGTGTTACAACTTGGTTTACGTTCAACCCGTTCAGCTCGTTTCGGATGATTTATAAATTCAGTTTTTAAATAGGTTCAGCAAGGATGAATTAATTTGCAAATAGTAATCAATGAAGATTGACCGATCTTGTTTCCCCGATTATCAAAATTAACCATCTTTAATTAAATCTATCATCTTTAATTAAATCTAATTGCAACTTTTAATAAAAAAAAGCATACCAACCGTGCCCCCCCCCCCCGTTAATACACATCCAAGCCCATCCAAGACACATAAACGGACACCAATCTCCCCCCCCCCCCCGAGGCCAACTAGCTATAAGGACCATTATTCATAAAGACTGCTATTTATTAGGACCATTATTATAAGAACCGTTATTTATAATTTGAGAAAAGGGTAATTATTCATAAGGATAGCTAATCTTAATCGAAGAGTGTCGCTATTTATCATTTGAGAAGAGAGTAGCTATTCATAAAACAGAATGAAGGTCGCTTTTTATAATGCGGAATGAGGGTCGCTATTCATAATACGAGAAGAGGGTCGTTATTCATAACACGGAATGGGGGTCGCTATTCATAAAAAAAATGAATAAGCAACAAAATGACAAGAGAGTTAATTGTTGACTGGGAGCACCCCTATGGCTGTGGCGTATTTATTATGGAAAGCAACACTTTTCTCGGATTATGAATATCGACCCTCTTCTCATATTATGAATAGCGACCCTCATTCTGCATTAATTATAAATAGTGACCCTAAATTTATCTTATGAATAGCGGTCCTAGTGACCCCCAATATAAATTATGAAAAGCGACCCTCATCTCACATTATGAATAACGGTCCTCATGCTTTTATCAATAGTTACCGCCTTCGTGTTTTATATATGCAGTTCGACGTTATGAATAGCGAGATTACCCCCACACCCTCCCTCCCCCATCCTCTGGTGTTGAAGATGGGAGGCCTAACCAAATATTGAAGGGGGAAAAGACGGGGGAAAGGGAAAAATCAGAAAATGGAAGAAAGGAAGATAAGAAGTGGAAGAGAAAGTAAAAAGGAGATGATACGACACCCTACAGGCCCCGTCCGACGCCCTGCAACTCACTCCTACACCCCAAACTCTCGCTTTTGCTATGCTACATCATCGCATGCCCTCCTTACAACATACAGAGCCACAAACTGACTTATACACACAATCGCTTTCCCTCTGTCGTCTTACTTCCATCATTATTCTTCTTCTCCATGTCTTCACAGTTCATATGTTCCATTCTTCTCATGCCACCCCTCCCTCTCTCTCTCTCTCTCTCCTCTTATGCATTTCTTCCTTCTTCTTTTTTTCTAACTTAACCCTCTCTCTTTAAATTGTTCTCTCCCTGACATTTTCTCTCTTTCAGTATTGTTCAATTATGTTTCTATGATAGATCCTCATATATAGAGTGTGACTGTCATGAATTACATTATAGAATATGAATAGGCATTACATTTGCATTTTAATATGGTTCAAAATCAAACAAATCTTCAGTATTTACTTGTCACACACTCAATTAATCAGTCTCGATTTCTATTTAAAATATGAATATTCCTCACTTAACAATAATTATACAAAATAATAATAATGACGAATCTATTCTATTTTTTATCATCAATTTGTTTGCAAGTATGGAAATAAGTAATAAGTTGTGATCTATTGTACTGTGTATTATTTGTACTTGTCTATATCTAAGTTTTGTTGAGAGGCTTTTTAAAACTGAGCTTGTAAAACTAATGAAACCATTCTACTACTACCACTACTACTACTACTACTACTACAGTCAGAAATATCAACATGCACACCAAACAAAAAATAAAGCACATACAAAACAGACTTTGTTTGGGTATTCCATGATAAATACTTTAGTATAATACCTCCTACAAAATGTGAGGAAAAATTTAGTTTTGTGACACATGCTCCTACTAAAATTGCTTCACAATAGTTCCCAACATTAAATGAATTACTAACTTTAATCCTGGACCAATACTATACCTAACCCTAAATCTTGCTTAAATATTAATCTAACCTTAACCCTAACCCTACAATTTTGATAAACTAAAGCCCGGAACAATTGTCAACACAGCAATTCTCGAATTGCAGCAAACCGACATCGTGTTCCTGAAATCATATTTACTACATGTACATGGTAATTTTTCTTCATTTACACTATTATATTTCAGCATGACCTATGTACAATAAAACCGGTCTGATTGTATATTTTGAATGGAATGTATAGCACTATTATCCCCACAAAAAATAGCAAATGTTATTGAAATAATGTATATATTTACACAGGTGATATATCAATAGCCTCATACAGAAGCTATGCCGTAAACATGTTTACAACTTTACAATGCTTTCATTTGTTACATATTTAATGTACAAGGAGCAATAGCTGCAGTCAGGTTTAATACGCCCACACAAATATGGATGTGTTGCCCACACCTGAAACATAGCACAAGAGGTAATAAGGCCAGTCAAATTAAATAATAAGAATGAAGTACCGGTAGGCACTTGGTCACCTTTAAATTCAGAAAACTTACGTAGCTTTTAATAACTAGTACATGTATGTGATATTTTACATGGTTACAGAAAAGAAAAGAAGCCATATAGGAATTTAGATGATGACAGGGGACTAATAATTGTCACCTCTTATGTTTTAGTACAGTATTCAACTTTTGCAAGAAATAATTTCAAGGAGCTTGTAGAATGGTAATCATCTTGCTATCTAGCAACACATATCAGAAAAACCTGAACAAATAGTTAGGCAGGGGGTTACCAACTTTTGCATGAGCTATTAGACACTACATGTAATATATGCCTCCGTGGCGCCTTAAAGTGAACTCATTTGGTTCTTGTGTACATACACATCTTTAAAAAATAGTATGGTTGAATGCTCAATATTTTTGCTTGTTTGGGTTTATTTTTTATGTTGAAATCATCTTGTAATATAAGCTTATAAGTGGTATACCATAACCCTTCTCATATTCTTTTATCATTATTCTAATCATTTTACAAACTATTTAAATCACATATAAGGTTTATTAGTTGCAAGATGATTGTACACCTGAAGTTGACTTTTCCTGAATGCCATTACGATAATACCATCAAATAAATATTATCTTATGGACTTTACATAAAGTGCTAAATTATAAATGCAGTTTTGACAGAGATAAGGTGCTCAAAGGATCTCTTTCGGCACCCATTTCCTTCATCTGAGGCCTAAAATAAAATAATAATAATAATGATTCCGCTTTTATATAGCGTATGATGTCTCTAAGTGCTTTACAGATATATTATTACCCCGGTCATTAGATTCAGGCTTACCCGCACACTATGTATGCACATTCTCTACTCCCTGGGGATCATTCCAGCCAGGTGTCATTTTTACAAGTGCACACTTGCTCATCTAACCACATTAACTTTTGCATCCTACATACGGGTAGCTCTTTTCCATTTTCGTAAGGAATTTTGTACATCATAGGGCCGGCAGAAATACATCTCACTTTTCAGAATACCTACGCTTATTCTTTGGGGTGAGGTTTTGTGAGGTTTCCTCTAACAATAGTGGATGATCGACCTTTCACAAAAATTTGTAGTATAAAATTTGTAATTAAGCTTGCTTAATTTTTCATTCCGGAGTTCACGGATGAAACAATCCGTCCTCTTCCCTGTAGGCACCGTGTACCTCCGTGTAGCCGCCGAATACATCCGGGACAGTCCGTGTAGACACCGGGAGGTCCGTATTAACACCGGTTTCATCCGGGTTTGAAATTCCGTATATCAAATGAGCGCCTACAAGCTCAAGTCACTCGTCAACATTCCGGAGATATCCCAATAGACAACGTACACCTGTGTAAGGACCGTAAAAGTACCCAGTAGCCTCCGTGCTCTTCCTTGAAATCCGTGTTAGCTCCGTATGCGTTTCTGGCGTGGTCCGCATTGCTACCTTGTCTGTCCGTGGAGACACCGTACTTGCCCGTGTATACACCCAGTTCGGAACGTATCCACACCGGCATCGAGAAGAAATCGTGGTGTCGCACGCCGGAACACCCCGGATTAAGATCCGGGATGATCCGTGATGTGATCGGTGAAAGTGTAAAAGGGCCTTTAGGCTGATCATACCAGGGGCCATGCTATAGCCTCTGCCAGGTCCCTCTCAGTGCGTGTGTGAACCAGCGTAAACCTTGTACTTGAAGGGATCCCATATGAAATCTGTTGGTTTGAAAAATAAAGAACAGAGCTTCCATTTATTTTTTGGTCTCAAGAACAGTGTGAACAGTGCTAACAATAATATATCTTGGAGTACAATTCATTCAAATGTCTACAATTTCTTCCGAGATGAATTTTTTCCCTATCATACCATACCATACTATCATATCATATAATATAATATACAAATATTGTCTAGTATTAAGTATTCTACAATTGTTGTAATCTTGTACCTGTACACTGTATTGCCAATACTAACAAATGGAAAGGTTCACATTGTTTTTCCCCAATAATTATCTATAACATAACAATCTATAAATTGTATTATATGCAATGCTCTACAATTTCTATGTGGATAAGTCACAGTACAGCATATATCAAATGAAATGACTTTCAGGAACAGAACAATTACAAAGTTGAGTTATTATCATATATATTCTAAGTAAAGACAAATATACTCAAGAGTTTGGTTTGATCGGTCATTTTCATACCGTAAATATATTTGATGCAAAAACATCTTCTTTACCTGCCTCTTAATAAATCATTTCATTCTCCTGCTTTGAAAAATTGTATTTCAATAATAAACACTTTCAGAATACCAATACCACACATTACGTGTTGTTAGGTCAGGCAGGCCATAATGTTTACCCAACCTACATGTAGCAACAACTAATCCTCGCAATTTGCATTCTGACTACCGGTATTGAGGTACAATAATAGAAAACAGGTGAATGGGTGAATATTACATGTACATGTAATAGCTCATCGCAAGGTACATGTACACGTACATGTACATGTATGTATACATTTGAATACATTTTGAAAATTGTCTACTACATGAGCATATTAGTCAATTATGATCCAAAAGCATCAATTTTTACATCCATTCATTGAAAAACTACATTGTACATGCATGCAGCACTTAATAGCCATCAATAAAAAAATGGTGAAAAAATGGGGTAGGAGTCTTAAATACCTTGATCATTGAACACCCCTAAGTTTTTTTGTTACAATCCATCTACATTGTACATACCTCATAGATTTGCTGCTACTGTTACACTGGATCAACTTGATCTACCACTTTTTCAAAGGATAATCAAGAGCCCCTTCTCACAATCGGTGGAGTACACATGCCATTTCTTCTTTATCTTGACAGTGACCTTGTGCCTTTGCGTTGATTGTCATCAAGTGTCTACCTGCCCCTCTGAAAAATGAATAATCATTTTAAGAATTATAAAATTATATCAAATATCTAACATATCATACAGATTACAGGATCAAAAGAAGTACATATTCTTATAATATTTCAGTACACTACATACATGTATATGTAGGTGATAGATCAATATGTCTACATGTGTACATGCTACACCAATTAGAAATTTCTTTGACAAAGCCAAAGAAATCCATGTTAAAGCAAAGGATATACAAATCTTCCAATAAATATTTGTGAAAAGCATCTCAAGTATACAAAACAGTGATAATTACACAAATCTTGTGTAAAAGCATCTCAAGTATACAAAACAGTGATAATTACACAAATCTTGTGTATGTGAATATTGTTGAAGATGTACAGTACATGTACATGTGCACCCTGTATAGGAGACAATTAAAATGTCATAACAATGTGATTCAATCTCTGTATGACCATAGGATTGAATGTACATGTACATGTACAGAGTACTACAACAAATTGCCACATTAAAGCTAATGTCAAAAGGACTTCACAGAGGATTTGAAAAGACTAAAATGTGATTTAAGTTCCATGAGCTGCTATGTAAAATGATTCAGCAGTGTAGTGAGTACTAGCACTATTCTAAAGGTTTTTCTGTCACATTATAAGACATTATACAAAGCAATATTTTTGAATTTTTAACTAACAATTTCCTACTCGATTTGGTTTTCCTACATTCTTGTATGGCTGGTAGTTTGTCTATCCACAACATGTACTCTCTACAGGAACCAGTAGTGAATTTGATCTGTGTTTGCTTTATTACCTTCATGTATACAGTAGCAGGTAATTTTACATGTACCATGAATTAAAATGCATATTTGCCCGGTCTGCAAACTAACAGTTTTGAGCGGGCAATATTTCCTGATAGTTTCTCTCTTTCGGGTTTCACCATTCACTTTGAGTACAAAGATTGTGTTCCATATTGAGCCCATTACGTATTGGCCCCATTAAATATCCGGGACCTTTCAAACAGCTAAATCGCTGCAAAGTTTGAGCAGACTATCATGCGGCGCGGTAGTAGGGTATAGTGACCGTACGTGATTCACAAATGAATAGGTAATAATTATAATCTTTTGGGAGATACAGTGATATGCATTTATATGTACATGTATTGCCCTTACTGAATCAGTGAAGGCAATACAGGGTGTATTACCTTGTTTCTCCCTCAAGGCCAGTAATATTATATAAATGACAATCATGTTAAGCTCCAATTAATGACAGGTTATGCCAAACTATACCATTTGAGAACCCTTCATCCTAAATCTTCTACATAGGTGAATTTCACATATCTTGGGGGCAAAGAATGTGATCCATAATAGCTATTCATAACCATGTACAGTATCATCATATTCGAACTACATGTATCACATCAAATGTAATACATACCAACATATTTGATTTAGAGAGGCTGCGTTGTTGTGAGGAAAAGTTTTTGCCCTGAATTTTTGTTAACATTTTTATTTACATAAGGGTGGTGTTGATATGCTTATTATTATTTACATAAATAGAAAATGAATTAATGTGACACCTACATGTACAGGGTGTATATCAAGATTTTTTTCTCAAAACTATTGCAGCTACAATGTACCATTTAAAAAAAAGGTAGGCTATTTGCTTAGAAGTCAGGGTCAGCAAGACAACCATTATTGGAAGACATTGGAAGATCACATTACCAAAACAAAGTATTCAGAATTTTGAACCACATTGCTCACTTCATCACTGTATGGAAAGAGAATGACTACCGGTAGTCTGATTTGATTTAGTTTCTTTAAATATAGCCCAAAAGAATACTGGTACTATTTACATGTTCAGTGAGATGAAGAAAGGGAATGGCCCATAAATCGTAACTGATACCACTTAAATCTATAATGTAGCCTCACAGCTCACTGAACATTGTATAATAAATTGAAACAGGATTTTCCAAAGATTAGAATTTTATACTACTCAAAATAGTAGGCTTTTGACCACTTCTATTGCAGGTACAGGCCATAGTTCATCCATACTTCAGAGTTGAAGCTGCCAGGAGAGGAATTTAATCTATTTCTTTTTATTAGTATACAAATGTTTTAATTTTCTGATTATACCTCAGATCAAAACCTGTTTTGCTTTAAAAAGTGATTTGAAGAAAGACACTCGCAACCAATTTCAACCAAACTACCCGGTAGTAAATTGAGCTTCAAATGTAGATTGCATGTACATGTACA
Organism: Strongylocentrotus droebachiensis; assembly: GCA_035222895.1. Lineage (NCBI taxonomy): Eukaryota > Metazoa > Echinodermata > Echinoidea > Camarodonta > Strongylocentrotidae > Strongylocentrotus > Strongylocentrotus droebachiensis. The sequence continues at coordinate 26,965 of JAVYIG010013853.1, read as the reverse complement.
TGTAAATGTCACAGATCTTAAATATTTGAAGGAAATATGCATTTCTGAAACAATCCACCCTGTTTAGAAAGTTGGTTTTTGTTAATATCACTTATGAGAATATAATACTATCCTTTTTTATTCTGTAATACGTGTAGACCTATTTCTCTATGCAATGATACCCAATTGATTGTGGTGCTATTATTGAGAGTTATCATTTTGAGAGTTTCACCAGTTCTTTTGGATAACAAGACATCTGTTTAGGTGCAGAAATCTACAATCACTATGGAAATGACGGACAAAGAAAGCGGACAAATTATACAGTTCCTCATTCTACCCTCAACAATTGCTATATATGGTAGACAAAGGAACATCCCTTCACTGCTATTATGTAAAAATGTGTAGAACAAGATGCATGTGACACCTGTTCTACAGATTTTTACATAATAGCAGTGAAAGGATGTTCCTTTGTCTACCATAGCAATTGTTGAGGGTAGAATGAGGAAATGTATATTTTGTCCGCTTTCTTTGTCCGTCATTTCATTGTGAATTTCATTAATGTACATGTATGTATTTTAGAATCAACATTAATATTAAGAGTCACTATTTGTTTTGCAACATTGTCACTTACATGTATCATGTTTCCCATTCAGCAGTATACTGCACATATCAAAGTTACAAAATCCATATAATTTAGGCACCAATGTAAACAGAAATTCATTGGTCAAAGAATGTTATGCAATGCTATGCAAATGATGAATTAACAAACAACAAACTTTTAAAAGTACTCATACAATCATGTTGACGTTGGAGTTGGATGAAGTTGGATGTCTTTTGATATTCTTGTCTACTGAAAACAAAGCTACATGTATTTAAATTCTGTAATACAGCTTTTTGACAAAGCTTTCACGATAAGAGATAACATCATTTCCTACACTGCAAGACATAAACAATAAGGTGTCTTCATTTTTGTTGCCATGCATTAACAAATTGTGTTATGTTTTGAGCCTGAACTCATGTCACAGAATATTTGTTGTATGATTGCTAAATGTTGGTATTTTTATACACTCTACATGTAAAATGGATATTCATTATTCAACATTTGAAAAGTTCTTTAATACAATAATATCTCTAGGGTTGATAAAATGTTACACTTCTATTCAACATTAACCACAAAAACATTTTTAGCTGTTGGGTGAAATATTTGCTCACTGTGTTAAAAAAATTTCTACTAAGAGTTGTTCAGTAATTGAAGTTATGAAAATAATACAGGTAATCACTATTCATTCCATATTGTTGTTAACCAATTGACCTAGCCAATGACTTTGACTCACTCCATATTTAAGAACATCATTACAATTTTTAAATATTGACTTTTTGATGATGAATGAATTTTATAATGATGAATTTCATGGCTGTTTGATGAACAACACATCAGCAACAACATCAAAATATAGAGTTGTTATATTCAGTGTACAACTGCATGCTTCGGCTGCAAAGTATCAGTAATGTTGTTGGATCATATAATATACCAACCTTTATAACAAGTTGAATCCATAAATAAAGAAAGATCAGAGAAAAAATTGGTGAGAGTTTAAAAGAAATAAAAAAAAAATAAGAAAGTTCAAAGAAATTGATTTAAAACAAGAAGAACAAAATTATTAGAAAGTTGTAATCACTTAACATTCACAACCAGCAATGTACAATACCCTGTAAGTCATTCTACTGGGACATAATTGTAAATCTCCATTCGTTTCACACTTTTAAAACAAAGTTTACAGGAGGCCTATACCAGTCCCTTTTCTCTCAGAGCTGTACTAAAAATATATTCAGAGAGCTCAATAGGTCCTCCAAAAATGAAGAGGTTCTATCATAGTCATATTACATGTGTAAGTGTTGAATGATATTGGTCCAACATTACATCACTATACATGCCCAATCATCAATTCAAAAAATTGAAATTCATATACAGACTACAAATTTCAAACATTAAAACCTTACTTATTACTTGTCTAAGTTTGTTCAAACTTTCACCAGCCTGCTTCTAAATTTTTTCTGTTTCCTTCAGAGCATCTTACTTTTAGGGTTACATTTCCCATAAAAAAACTATTACTGTCAATACTTGCTAATGGCTCTCATTACCTTTAATATCTTTACTAATTAGATAAAAAGGGTCACAAAATAAGCATTAAAATTGTAACTTCAAATACTCTTTTGGTGTTGAATAACTTGAACATCAAGTGTCATGTGATGGTTTAAAGGCTTTAACCTTTTTACCAGGCAAGTCTTCAATAATATTCCAATTACCGGTATTTATACAATATCTTTTATTGTCATTAAATTGTTTCTGGAATTTAGTGCTGTGAGTTTAGTGTGTAATTTCCATTCAGTGCACACAGCCAGTTTATCTTTGCGTGTACACAGTTATGACATTTACCAAAAACAAAAGCAGTATTTCAGCTAGGTACATTTGTACATGTACAGTATGTTGTACAGTACATTTAAGACCAGCAATCTAGCGCACATTCACAACAACCATTTTCTCTGTAAAGTTGTTACAGTAGTAACAGTACTGCACACAAAATCATCATGCTCATGGAATAGTCAGACCGCAATGATTGACAAATTAGCGAGTTTTCACTCAGCAACATACAGACCTTCGCGGACGCAGAGCACTCAGGTTTACGGCCGTCGCATACAGACTGCCCTCAATACAATACGTGGTTTCGCTTTTCGGTGAATGCGTACGTATCTCTACGGAGGTATTGCATTTGCAATGCCATTAGGCAATTTTCGTAATGTAACCAAATTTAATGCAAACGTCTTTGTGAAGTGCCTCGATACAAAATATTTCTTTCACCTGATAAGGATAATAGTATTTCAATAGACAGAATCCAAACTGCATACATCAGTTGTTGCCAGTTCGACAAACATTAGGGGTATTTTGCAAGCTAATTCTCGCTACCCCAAATAGCGATTCTGCCGAGATCCGGGGAAAATCCTGAAAACGCGCATTGCATTATGGGATAGCTTTTCGACATTACAGCTTCCTGTGCAGGCGCTCTCTTACTAGGCGCGATAGCGTATGCACCGAATATGTCGTCTGCTCGGTCTTGTTTTTTTTTCGCAAATATTTCAACGTTTATTTGAACATTTCATTCGTTGTTTTTTGCGTCTTTTGACATCAGTGACGATGGTTTTCTTTTGTGAGGCTGCACAGTGCTGGGCTCATGATTCCAAGCGTAAGAACCCTGAAAAATGGGGGTGGATGAAGGCCGTGACTTGGGATGGGACTCTATACCGGAAGTTGTAGTGACGACCCGAGAGAGTGAAAATTACCTCGTCTCGCGAATTTCGAGATTTTCGTACCTATTTAGGGTAGCGAGAATTGCGGACAGAGAATCTGCGGTTCGTGTGCAAAATCAAGAAGCTACTATAGTAACAGCAGGGTGATCGCTGAGGTACTGAAATCCAGAACGGGTTTTGGCCAAATCTATGGGCGTTCTCAATGACGCCCCAAGTGAATAAACAGCCAATCAGCGAGCTTGTACCAAAGATGGTTATGAGAATTTTGTCGTCTAATAACGAAGAATGACGAATTTTAACGGGCAGATCTAGCTTCTTTTCTATGGCGTGGGCAGGCGGGGTTAACATTTGAAAAATCGCGCCGACCAATATTTCGCTTAGTGTGGGGTAGGGAGCACTAAAATTTGTTTTCAATTTGAAAAAAGTGCCAACCAATATTTCGGGGGGGGGGGGGGAGGTAGAAGGCACCTTGGCCAGCCAAAGGGGGGATTTAAACCTCTTAACCCCCCTAGATCCGCCCCTGGCACAAATGACTCTTCGGTGAGTTTTGTTTCTTCCGATTATTGTTTCTGAACAGTAACAACATGAATATGGATATACCATGAATTGTTTTAAAACTTGATGATAAATTATTGTTGAAATTTGATAAAAAGCCGTTTTGTGGCTTGGTCGAGACAGGGAGGTGAAAGAACAGGAGGCGAAACTCTTGTAATTTATTCAAACGCATTCTTGAGTTCTAAAGCGTAACAATGGGATGTGTAACATTCCACTTGGCTTTGAAGTTCCATGCTCCGAACCGCGCTTCCACTGCGGGGAATTTCGGAAGCCAGGCACCAGTTTTACATTTATTACAAAATATTAAATTACCGGCAAAATTACAGTGTAAATTAAAAACTTTATATGGGAATTTTATTGGGAATAGTGCATCAAACAAATTTTCAAATTTAGAACTCCGTCCTGCCTTTAAATTGTGTGCCAGAGTTGGTAAAAGAAAGATTACATCCTGTCAAAAACTCAATATTTTAGGATGATGCGCTAATTTGTGCATGCTTTAATGTCCCGTTATTTGATCCATGATTTACAATCTTCAATAACATTAAGTTTGCTAATGCGTGTTTTCGCGTGTTTTTTGTATTTTTCAAGTTTAAAAAAGAATGAAATTACACAAGTTTGTGTTCGCTTGTTCTACTCTTTACACATTCAACAATGGATGAGAAATCATTGGAAGGGACAGCGAACAGTTGCTGTGATACCATTTTCTGATGTAGGAATTCTAAATCCTAAAATTGCATGCGCTCTTTTATCTCACCACCTGGTCAACAGCTGCAGATTAGCGCATAACTTTCCGGCGGCTTGGAGCATGGGGTCAAAGGAGAACGGCTTGATTCAAGTCCTTCTCTATCACGTCCCTGGTCGAGACAAGTTGTGCTGGTCGTGTAGTCCCGTCTGTACTGTATTGCGTTGAAGGGAACAGGCCATTTTCGTAATGTAATCAAATTTAATACATACTCTACGTCTTTGTGAAGTTCCTCCATACAAATTATTTCATTCACCTGTCTATAGGATTCGCAATAGTCAGAATGCAAACTGCATGTATTAAGTGTGGCAACAACTAATGTATGCAGATTGGATTCTGTCTATTTAAATACTATTATTTTTATCAGGTGAATGAAATAGTTTTTATCGAGGCACTTGATTCACTTGGGGCGTCATTGAGAACGCCCGTAGATTTGGCCAAAACCCGTTCTAGATTTCAGGGCGTCAGCGGTCATCCAACTGTTACTATAGTATCTTCTCGATTTTGCACACGAACCGCAGATTCTAATTCCGCAATGAGTTTGCAAAAATTGCCTATTATTATTACCATGACGGCAAGAGAAAAGACTCAATGGCATTGGAAAAGTTGTAACTGTACAGGTGTAGTAACCATACTGCACACAAAACCATTGCGCTCGCTGGAAAGTTAGATCACAATGATTGGCATTGTTTGCATGATGACAAGAGAAGAGACTCAACGGCATTGAATCAAAATTGTACAGTGTATGGAAATGATTATTCAAGGAAGTAGCAGTGGAACTTAAACTTAATTTTTAGACTGATGACAGACATTTTTGTGAAATATTGACTTCAGACTGTTATAATGCTGAAAAACAGGTGATTTTTTGTTCTTCGTTTATCTGTTGTGTAGTGGTGGTTCGTGCCTATACACAGTCGCAGCACTATTCTGGATAATAATTTAGTCTGGTTCTGCATAATAATTTATCAAATATCTTCTACACATTCTTACTTTTTTTAAATTATCTTCAGAAGCATTCATAGAATTCATTGTGTATCAACTATCAACCAAACTACATGTAACTCAAATGTCATACAAGAATGGTGTTGTTGTATTTTACAGCTATTTTCAGTTCATTCCTTTTTCTTTTCAGGAGATTTTTGTACATTGTACAGTACATCAACCTTTAGGGCCAATTAAGTGTCATCATTGATTTGACGGTATTGAAGGACTCAGATGGACGAGTTATTATGTGGTTACTTAATTGGAAAATTGGAAGTGATCAGTTGCATCACAATAAAGAATACCAGGAGTTATACTAGCACATACATACATGTACATCATTACATATTAGTAAAGATTTGTTCAATCAGAGATGCAGTCTTGTTTAATAGTTACCCTGGTATAGAAAATGTGAGTAACTCATACCAACAAAATCATTACCACTATTTGGCATACATGTACATGTACATGTACAAATATAAATATGGTCAATGTTAACATTAATCCTTATATACCGGTAATCATCTAGTGTATGAGTAAATGTTTGCATGTTTGATTTGGGTTTCTGAATATTTAACTACTATCAGCTTGCCAATTTGATTATTTCAGTAAAAAGATATTCAATATCATCTGACTTGAGGAGGCGCAATAGCTCAGTCGGTAGACCAGTGGTTTCGTAATCCGGTGACCCGGGTTTGAAACCAAGGCGATGCGCTAGTTTGGTAAGGCATTAATCCTCACTACCAGGTTCCTCGGAGAGGACCTAAATCCGTCGGCCGTCTGGTTACTTACTTACAAACATTTATGCATTCTTAGCAGTCAGATAAAATAACCATCACATTGACTGAGTCATGATGTCATCTCTAACAGTAATGTCAAGAGAATCTGAAATACCGTAAACATGGCATAGTGTAAGCTTGTTTATTGAACAATAATGAAGTACTTTCATGAATCCATGTTTCAGAGAAATCTAGAGAATGAAACCTCAAATACTACCAATATATTCATCAAACTCATTAATTTCTATGGAGGTTCCTTGAGTGAAATAAGGTTATACATACATGTTAATTTGTCCTAATTAGGAATTAAAAACATAATACAAAATGTATGTTTTCTGCATGCAACAGAAAAACAAAATAAAGTATTCTTTTTTTTATCAATATTTATCCTCAAACACCAACTTTTTTGAAAATCCTTGCAGAAATGTGTTATAAATGACATACTTGTCTTTCACATTATGATACAATTTAAGTGAAATTTTGTCATCAAATTTTTGGCAAATTTGGGGCTCCCAACACTTCAGAGGGGCTTTAAACTGCAAGGGAAATGTTCACTATGGTTCCTTGTACAAGATATGTACCAGTAGTGCTGTAAGTCAGACGCTATGTTCGTGTTCGGTTCGGCAGAGTTCGGCAATGTTTCACCCGAACTTGGTTCGGTTCGGGGTTCGGTAATAGTGTGGCGTTTTTGGACCCCACCCCTCTATTTTTTTTCTTTTAATTAAACAACTGGTGGGTAAATAAAATATACATGTTTATCTTTCATATGGACTTGGATAGATAAATAAACTTTCGATAAATCTTTTTTTTACCACACCAAATACAATGTGTGGGACTGGAATTCCTCTCTTAAAGTGAGACACCTTATGTCACCTTTTTAAACTTTAATGCTCAAGAATTACACATACATGTATAATGTTATGGAAGCAGGTACTCACCTTTGGTATTTCTCGTAGTATTAGATTTCCTTGGTAACTATTTTGTATTATTCCTGTGAGATAATGTACACATGTATGCGCGTTCAGGAATTTACCTTTTAAACTTCCCGCGAGAGATTTTGAGTTGCATTGAATGTGACGTAGAGGGTGCTATTTATTTCAGAGGATATTTGGTTATCTGGCCGGTCGGCCTGGTTAAAAGTGGCGCGTAAATATGTGTGAACTTTTGACCAATCACGTTGCCGGATTGGAGGGGTATAAATACGGGGCGGGAGACACAAATTTGGCACAAGTTCTCAGATCGCCATTTTGGAAGACCATTCGGACGTTCTCAATTCATTCTTATTCTCTTCTCAGCTTTCACCCAAAGAAGCATTGTAAGTACCAATTTTATTCAAATTAAATAGGAATAATTAAAGGGAAGATGGGAAATTAATATGGAATGCAGTTCTTACTGATTTAATGAATTTATTATCTAAATGTGGGATTTTAGGAGGAATTGAATTCGATTTACAAATTCAGATTTTAGATTTGGATCGTTGGTAATATAATTCCCGATATAGTTCTTCAGTACTTTCACATCTAATGGAGATAATAATATTGATGTATGAAGTGTATGATGTGATATTTTCAGACTGAATTCTGGAATTAATTGTGTGCTTATTGAAATATGTTGAAATGTCCAAATTATTCTAAGTGTCGACCTTTTGGTCTCTAGAGTCTACTTACACTTCTGAAATATTCTAAGTGTCACTGTTTTGGCTCTGATAGGACTTACACAGAAAAGACAACTCATTCATTGCATCCTTGTATATAATTATTTATTATAGAACTGAACAACATGTGTGGAAGGAACATATGTCCTCGTTCGTACTGCAGGGTCTGGGACCCTGGCATTATTTATTCAGACCTTTACTGGTTGGAAATTGATGGATTTTCAATACTTTAAGACTTTCTAATACTTCAATATTTTAATATGTTAATACTTTGACATCTTAAATCTTAGTCTTCTGACTAAGCTAACTGGAAGAGTTAAGTGTGTCTCAAAAGTGCCTTTATACATAAACTTTTACCTTGTTCAATATGGTTGTAGAATATACATACAAATATTCTAAGTGTAGACCTTTCGGTAACCTGCACTGCTTAATTATTCTAAGTATTTTTGGTAACTGTTAACCTTAGAAAATATTCTAAGTTCAGACCTTTCGGTCACTTGTATTATTAAAATATTCTAAGTATTTTTGGTAACTGTTAACCTTAGGAAATATTCTAAGTTCAGACCTTTCGGTCACTTGCTCTATTAAAATATTCTAAGTATTTTTGGTAACTGTTAACCTTAGGAAATATTCTAAGTTCAGACCCTTCGGTCATTTGTATTATTAAAATATTCTAAGTATTTTTGGTAACTGTTACCTTAGGAAATATTCTAAGTTCAGACCTTTCGGTCATAAACTTGTACGGAATTGAAGTACATGTATTCATAAATGCTTACTAGATATTATAATCAATGCATGTTTAGTCTTAGGCGGTGTCACTAGTTCCCCCCCCCTCCCCTTTCAGGATATCAGGTCAGATGATTTTCGGCTACAGAACAGAATGCAATTTCTGTTAGATGAACATGTTATCAGACTGCCTTCAGTTTTGATGATCAGTTAGATGATTTTGGCTACAGAACAGAATGCAATTTCTGTTTAGATGAACATTTTATCAGACTGCTTACAGTTTTGATGATCAGTCAGTGAGGTACTAGAACCAAGATCAGAGGACTTGGAAGTTGACCATCTCCCCCCCTCCCTTTTCTTCCTGCTAGTCCACCGCCATGCATTGATTTAATAATTACATTTTATATATTTGTGAATTTAGAGTTAAACTCTGAGAAGTTATGGTTCAGATTAAACAAGAGAGTTGTTCCCTCGTTAAGATATCTTTAGACATAGTTTCTGGGAGATAATATCTCTGAGGCCAGTTTCTATTAAGCGTCGGTTTCTGAAAGTAGCACTGACCAGAAGGTAGTGACTACGTTTTAAGATGGGAAAGTTTGGTTCAGGTATGCCCAGGAGGGGAGAAATGGTGTTGGCAAGTTGAGAAGCGAGGTTTTATGATATACGAAAGGATGTGTTAATATGCGCTGGTCGCATCAACACGGTTTAGGCCAAGGGGATAATGAGTATGAAAAGAAGAGTTAACACTGACTTGGGAACTAGGATCGAATAAAGACAGAAACGTTGGAACGTAATTTAAATAACTTATAAATATTTGTACTCCAAGTGGATTCAAATACCATGTAACCTAGACTAAGTTGTATCTTTACCATCGTTGCGGAATTCATTCCACCAGTTACTGTTTTATACATTATTAAAGTTCAAGTTAAACGTTATTACAAAGTATTCTTGCATTATTCATTGAAGCAATTGCCTGACCAATAATTGTAGACCTGATTGATAAAGAAGATGTTGATGGAGAGGTAACTACAATTGTCAAGTGAGAGCGAGAGAGAAAATGATGAGTTTAGATTGATTTATTTAGCCAACAGTTTGCTTGATGCAAACGGCCCTATTACGCCATTGATTCCAGCTCGGATAAGTTTGAGAGACAGAGAGTAAGGAAATGCAAGATTATGCAGCGAGAGGCTAAGTGAGTACTCTGTGGTACCTACATGTAACCCTGAGTAGTGTGGAGCGAACGTATGCATGTGCGAGAAAATGCCTAAGTTCTGTATGTGGTTATCGTGCAATACTGATACACGTGTGCTAATTGTGTGTGAATGAGTAGCGACAAGCCGATGATGGAAGAGAGATTATTCAGAATAAACAATTAGACAGAGTATCAGAGTACAGAATATTTACCAGTATTTCTTGACTTGTTCCTTTTTAATCTACAAGAAGCTGAATGCATCATGAGGAACATTTTGGTGAATTCTGTCGGGATTTCTTGAGCACACTAAGACGAATGGCTCCTAATTTGTAACATGGGCGCATGGTGTCTGATTGCATGGTACTAGACACGCATTACTATTAGCCAATCAGCGGCAATCCTTTTCCCCCCATTTTCTATGCATAATTAACTCTCTTGCAGTCTTGCATTGTTACGTCACAAAGACAATTCATATTGTGACGTAGTTTCCATTTAGATTGGGATCAACTGGAGAAACCTCAGTTGATCCAGGGGTCATGTCCCTATATCACCATGTGGTGGCAGCAATTTCTATTGAGACTCATTTGTTGAAAAGGTGTTCTGCGTCCCGCGTCACAATATAATAGCAAGCAGCGTTATAGCCACGGCGGTCGGCCCTGGGCGGGCTGGCTGGCCTGCCGGGCCCGACCAGCACGGAGGACTTCTGCACACTGCTTCCGACCAGCACAAATTTCAAATTAAAAAAATGCTCTAAACATAATTATTTGTGAAGAAAAATACTACTTACATTCGTATTTCCGTCTTGAATCGTGCTTTATTTTCAATTTTAAAAGAATCATGTTTTCAATTTGTCAATAAGTGATATTTTTTAAAGATTTTCCGAGACGGTTGTTGTCTACTGTTAGAGTCATGAAAGTTGCCATCTTGAATGGTTCATCAATTACTGTTTTTTTATAAGCTTTTATTTTCAATAGGAAAAAATAAAATCCCTATTTTCCTGAATAAATAAATAACATATTATAATATAGACCTATATTTATTTTATTATTTATATTGTAAAATTTGTCCGATATTGTTACAATTAAAATAATATTTTTTTGTTGAATGGGTTTGAGCCGTTTTGATCAAGCACATGTATTCTTGTTTATGGCTTGCGATCGCGACGGAGCGTGGTCAGGATTTGGGATTTTAAATGGCGCCAGTGAAGTCGCGCCCACCACTGGATATACATGTACATAAATCACAAAGGCGGAAAATGGGAAAAAAGTAAATATAAAATGAGCAATCATGACATTAAAATTAGGTACAAAATGACTAGTTTATTAGCTTGCAAAAACGTTAACATTTTTCTGCCGAACATCCGAACCAGGCCTTTGCGTTCGGTTCGGTTCTGTTAGGTTCGGAAGTGCCATGTTTGGCAAACTTCCGTTCGGTTCGGCGGTTCGGCTACAGCACTATTTCAAAATTCCCCATACCAGACAGTTATTTCTGTCTATTGGCGAGAGAGATGCCAAGGCCAAAGGTCTCAATGACTGCTTTGAGGATGATTGCATCTGTGCCATATTGTTAGCACTTATTTACATGTACACTGAATTCAGTTCCGTCGTGAGTAATTCTCCTGCTCGTTTGCTTGGAGTGACAAGATTTTGCGTGTATTTGTAGTATCACGTTCTTCAATGGCAGTTTGCATTCTTTCCATTTGTATTCTTTTCATTGGTAGAGGTGTAGATCTATTGACTTATTTTCAGCGGGCGCACTTCTTACCCTTCCCTGTTGAGCAACAAAAAATTGCATACAATCTCCCTCGAAGCAGTTCCCCAAAGTTGATAGCCCCGATGCTCCCCACAGCCACACTCTGACTCAGTCAGCTCTGTATAGAGGCAGTCAGTGAATATGGAGGAGCCTGACGTAGTTATTTATCATGTTTAGATCTAGATCTATAGTATAGGCTACATGTAGCTAAGCCTAGGCCTAGAGTCTAGGCCTAGTATAGTAGACCTAGATCTAGACTATAGCAGAACAAAAATAACCATTGATATCACTATCAGACTTTTTAGAGACCAAAGGCAAAGCAAAGGCAAGGCTTTCGGTCAACATCAGGAACATGATTGCAGGCTAGGTTCGCGCTCATCGATTGACGAGTACTTGTACTAAAATGCATTAATTAACTGACTAACGAAGTTATAGTCTCATCTTCAATCTTAGGCCACCGCCGGCAGCCGGCCTGGCGGGCGCAGCCGGGCTCAATTCGCGGTACCAGACCTAGAATCTAGGCCTACAATGAAGTGTGGCGTTTTTGGACCCCACCCCTCTATTTTTTTTCTTTTAATTAAACAACTGGTGGGTAAATAAAATATACATGTTTATCTTTCATATGGACTTGGATAGATAAATAAACTTTCGATAGATCTTTTTTTTACCACACCAAATACAATGTGTGGGACTGGAATTCCTCTCTTAAAGTGAGACACCTTATGTCACCTTTTTAAACTTTAATGCTCAATAATTACACATACATGTATAATGTTATGGAAGCAGGTACTCACCTTTGGTATTTCTCGTAGTATTAGATTTCCTTGGTAACTATTTTGTATTATTCCTGTGAGATAATGTACACATGTATGCGCGTTCAGGAATTTACCTTTTAAACTTCCCGCGAGAGATTTTGAGTTGCATTGAATGTGACGTAGAGGGTGCTATTTATTTCAGAGGATATTTGGTTATCTGGCCGGTCGGCCTGGTTAAAAGTGGCGCGTAAATATGTGTGAACTTTCGACCAATCACGTTGCCGGATTGGAGGGGTATAAATACGGGGCGGGAGACACAAATTTGGCACAAGCTCTCAGATCGCAATTTGGCAAGACCATTCGGACGTTCTCAATTCATCCTTATTCTCTTCTCAGCTTTCACCCAAAGAAGCATTGTAAGTACCAATTTTATTCAAATTAAATAGGAATAATTAAAGGGAAGATTGAATATTAATATGGAATGCAGTTCTTACTGATTTAATGAATTTATTATCTAAATGTGGGATTTTAGGAGGAATTGAATTCGATTTACAAATTCAGATTTTAGATTTGGATCGTTGGTAATATAATTCCCGATATAGTTCTTCAGTACTTTCACATCTAATGGAGATAATAATATTGATGTATGAAGTGTATGATGTGATATTTTCAGACTGAATTCTGGAATTAATTGTGTGCTTATTGAAATATGTTGAAATGTCCAAATTATTCTAAGTGTCGACCTTTTGGTCTCTAGAGTCTACTTACACTTCTGAAATATTCTAAGTGTCACTGTTTTGGCTCTGATAGGACTTACACAGAAAAGACAACTCATTCATTGCATCCTTGTATATAATTATTTATTATAGAACTGAACAACATGTGTGGAAGGAACATATGTCCTCGTTCGTACTGCAGGGTCTGGGACCCTGGCATTATTTATTCAGACCTTTACTGGTTGGAAATTGATGGATTTTCAATACTTTAAGACTTTCTAATACTTCAATACTTTAATATGTTAATACTTTGACATCTTAAATCTTAGTCTTCTGACTAAGCTAACTGGAAGAGTTAAGTGTGTCTCAAAAGTGCCTTTATACATAAACTTTTACCTTGTTCAATATGGTTGTAGAATATACATACAAATATTCTAAGTGTAGACCTTTCGGTAACCTGCACTGCTTAATTATTCTAAGTATTTTTGGTAACTGTTAACCTTAGAAAATATTCTAAGTTCAGACCTTTCGGTCACTTGTATTATTAAAATATTCTAAGTATTTTTGGTAACTGTTTACCTTAGAAAATATTCTAAGTTCAGACCTTTCGGTCACTTGCTCTATTAAAATATTCTAAGTATTTTTGGTAACTGTTACCTTAGGAAATATTCTAAGTTCAGACCTTTCGGTCATAAACTTGTACGGAATTGAAGTACATGTATTCATAAATGCTTACTAGATATTATAATCAATGCATGTTTAGTCTTAGGCGGTGTCACTAGTTCCCCCCCCCCCCTCCCCTTTCAGGATATCAGGTCAGATGATTTCCGGCTACAGAACAGAATGCAATTTCTGTTAGATGAACATGTTATCAGACTGCCTTCAGTTTTGATGATCAGTTAGATGATTTTGGCTACAGAACAGAATGCAATTTCTGTTTAGATGAACATTTTATCAGACTGCTTACAGTTTTGATGATCAGTCAGTGAGGTACTAGAACCAAGATCAGAGGACTTGGAAGTTGACCATCTCCCCCCCCCCCCTCCCTTTTCTTCCTGCTAGTCCACCGCCATGCATTGATTTAGTAATTACATTTTATATATCTGTGAATTTAGAGTTAAACTCTGAGAAGTTATGGCTTAGATTAAACAAGAGAGTTGTTCCCTCGTTAAGATATCTTTAGACATAGTTTCTGGGAGATAATATCTCTGAGGCCAGTTTCTATTAAGCGTCGGTTTCTGAAAGTAGCACTGACCAGAAGGTAGTGACTACGTTTTAAGATGGGAAAGTTTGGTTCAGGTATGCCCAGGAGGGGAGAAATGGTGTTGGCAAGTTGAGAAGCGAGGTTTTATGATATACGAAAGGATGTGTTAATATGCGCTGGTCGCATCAACACGGTTTAGGCCAAGGGGATAATGAGTATGAAAAGAAGAGTTAACACTGACTTGGGAACTAGGATCGAATAAAGACAGAAACGTTGGAACGTAATTTAAATAACTTATAAATATTTGTACTCCAAGTGGATTAAAATACCATGTAACCTAGACTAAGTTGTATCTTTACCATCGTTGCGGAATTCATTCCACCAGTTACTGTTTTATACATTATTAAAGTTCAAGTTAAACGTTATTACAAAGTATTCTTGCATTATTCATTGAAGCAATTGCCTGACCAATAATTGTAGACCTGATTGATAAAGAAGATGTTGATGGAGAGGTAACTACAATTGTCAAGTGAGAGCGAGAGAGAAAATGATGAGTTTAGATTGATTTATTTAGCCAACAGTTTGCTTGATGCAAACGGCCCTATTACGCCATTGATTCCAGCTCGGATAAGTTTGAGAGACAGAGAGTAAGGAAATGCAAGTTTATGCAGCGAGAGGCTAAGTGAGTACTCTGTGGTACCTACATGTAACCCTGAGTAGTGTGGAGCGAACGTATGCATGTGCGAGAAAATGCCTAAGTTCTGTATGTGGTTATCGTGCAATACTGATACACGTATGCTAATGGTGTGTGAATGAGTAGCGACAAGCCGATGATGGAAGAGAGATTATTCAGAATAAACAATTAGACAGAGTATCAGAGTACAGAATATTTACCAGTATTTCTTGACTTGTTCCTTTTTAATCTACAAGAAGCTGAATGCATCATGAGGAACATCTTGGTGAATTCTGTCGGGATTTCTTGAGCACACTAAGACGAATGGCTCCTAATTTGTAACATGGGCGCATGGTGTCTGATTGAATGGTACTAGACACGCATTACTTTAGCCAATCAGCGGCAATCCTTTTCCCCCCATTTTCTATGCATAATTAACTCTCTTGCAGTCTTGCATTGTTACGTCACAAAGGCAATTCATATTGTGACGTAGTTTCCATTTAGATTGGGATCAACTGGAGAAACCTCAGTTGATCCAGGGGTCATTTCCCTATATCACCATGTGGTGGCAGCAATTTCTATTGAGACTCATTTGTTGAGAAGGTGTTTTGCGTCCCGCGTCACATTGGTGGCAGCGGTGGGATGGCTAAATAATATCAAATATTTTTGTTGAATATAATTATAGGAGATGAGTGTTGGTCAGGCATTGCTTTACAGTAGAGAAATATAGATAGTAGAATTAAGAATATTATATTACTTTGTAACACTATTATTGTACCTTATTAGGCTGTACATGTACAGTAGGTAACTTAAGTATGGCACAAATTAGAAACCTTATTTCTATACATTGTAAGAGACACACTTGACTAGCAAAATTGCTAAAAAAAATAAAAACAAAACAAAAATACTGAATGAAAGAGAAAACCATTTTCTCTTTCATCTAGGTCATAATGGACTTAGAAAACAAAAACGTTGCTGTAAATCCCCAAGCTGAGCATGTTAGTGGAGCTGATAGTCCAAAGCGTTGGGCCAATGATGTGACTGACCCAGAAGTGGTAGTACATGTTGGAGGGTTTGGCGATTCCATTCCAGAAGAGGGTCGACAAGAGTACACGTCACAGGAGTTTCGGTTAGATGCTCAGTATGTTGATAGTAGGGACCCAACTGAGGTGGTAGGTCGCACAAGACGAACCTCTTTCCGGAAAGATGTACTACCCGAGAAGTTTGGCGGTAAAATGCCGTGGCTGGACTATCGACGACACTTTGAAGTGTGCATAAACTTCAATGGTTGGAGTGACTTGGAAGCGGGACAATATCTGGCAACTAGACTGCATGGTCCGGCACTGAAAGTACTTGGAAGTTTGGCTCCACATGAGAGAATTACGTACAGTAAGCTTGCAAGTCAGCTGGGACAAAGATTTGGTCCAGGAGAGAACGCTGAAAACTTTCTCATTGAATTGAGAATGAGACGAAGACGTAAAGATGAATCATTGCAAGAGCTGGGACAAGCAATCCGCGATTTGACAAGTCTTGCTTACCCGGAATTGAATAGCGACGCCAGAGAGCGCCTTGCTAGAGGACATTTTTCAGATGCGATAGAAGAGCAGGAAATCCGAGCGGGAATATTCCGAGCACATCCAACAACTCTTGATGAGGCTATCCGTGCTGCTCTTGCCACTGAATCCTTCATGAAGTCAGAGAGGGTGAGAGATCGTTTCAAGCCGGCTCGTCAGATTCGCTCAATGGACAACAAGGTTGAACCAGTTCCTGTAGATGAGAAGACAAGAAGAGAGATTCAAGAATTAAAGTCAAGTATGCAACGACTTACTACAATGATGGAAAAGTTGACGGTTAATCCTAAAGTTGGCAGTAACAATGGAGTTTGTTATTTCTGCCGGGAACCAGGACATGTTATCAGGGACTGCCCTAACAAAAATCAAACTCAGGGAAACGACAACAGGCCTTCCCAATGGGCCATGGGACGGCCACGCCCCCAGCAAGGCCCCAGGGCATAAGAGACAATTTGGAAGGGGATTTGCCTAATGCAATTTGTACCATACATGAAAATCAAGATGGCATGTTTGTTCCTATTAGAATTTTTGGTGTTATAGTGTTATTTCTTATTGATACGGGAGCCATGGTTACCGTTTTGAACAATCAAGTGCATGGAAGACTATCAGAAATCAAATCTGGATTACAGTCAACTTATGTCAGGCTACAGCAAGCAGATGGTACACCTATAAGAGTGCATGGAAGTTTAAACATTGATATGGAAATTGGTCGCACCCATCTAGATACTGAACTTGTAGTAGCGGACATTGAAAATGAAGGCATTCTTGGAATGGATGTTCTTTCACGGACTGGAAGCATTATCAACTGTGACAAATATGAGATCAACTGCAATGGGGAGCTAATTCGTTGCATTAGAAGGAGTGAATGTCCCCAAGTGAGACAGGTTGATGTATTCAAAGAAGTACCAGAATTTCTCAACGATTTACTTAGTAGATCACAGACGAACATCAGCAACTCAGACCAACCTAAACTTGTCAAATTGCTGACAAAGTACCAAGATGTATTTAGCAAGGGAGATCATGATCTGGGTAGGACAGACAAGATTACTCACTCAATACATACGACTTGTGCAGCCCCTATCAGACAACGACCAAGACGTCCGCCTATGGGACAGAGGGAGGAAATTGAGAAACAGGTGCAAGACATGTTGGATAGAGGCGTTATCAAGCATTCGGCAAGCCCATGGTCATCACCAGTAGTACTGGTAGACAAGAAAGATGGTTCCAAGAGGTTCTATGTAGACTACAGGGAATTGAATAAGCAAACAGTTAGAGACTCTTTCCCCCTTCCAAGAATTGATGAGTCAATCGACTGTCTGGCTGGTGCGAAATATTTTTCCACTTTGGACTTAGCAGCCGGTTACTGGCAAGTACCCCTTGATAATGATGCAAAACTCAAATCAGCCTTCGTAGTGCCAGGTGGACTGTTTCAATTTGAGGTCATGCCATTCGGGTTATGTAATGCCCCTGCAACGTTTGAACATCTTCAGGAAAGCCATGACTCGGACCTGACCTACCAGTGCCGACGATGTGATTATGAATCAGAGTCGGAAGAGCATCTGGTGCGTCATGTAAAAAGGCAGCACCACTTGAAGGGGGCAGAAACCAAGCATAACCGGTATGATGTGGCCTCAATCAGATTCCTAAGAAGAAGAGATGCAAGTGAGAGGAAGGTGAAGAGAGTCAGACAAGAGGAGGAGAAGGCCAGAGAAGAGAAGGCAAGCGAGGAGAAGGAGAGCAACAGGAGGGAGATGGCCAGACGGGTAGCCAGGGAAATTGAAGAGGGGAAGAAAGCCAAGGAGGCCGAACTAAGCGTAGAAGCCAGCGAGTCAGAGGAGGAGATGGAATCTGTGACCGCAACAGATCTGAGCGCAAGTGAGAGTGAGGAGGAACAGGTGGTGACCCCCTTAAGAATGGCGATAGTAAAAGAGAGCAAGAACAATGATTTTGAAGTTACTTGCCACGTGAAATCCCCAACACTAGGTATTACCCAGCTTAAGTGCGTCTCCGTAACAACCGAAACCTTCGTGAATGTGGGGGGGAAAAACATTCTACAAGAAAAGAAGACATCCCATTTCTACCCCCACATCGAGCTTTTGGAATAATTTGTGGTGTAATTAAACTTGTTTAAATATAGTATTTGGCATTTCTTATCGATGTATTTAATTAATTATTGTATATACCAATTACCTCATAAATGTACATTTTAGAATAAAATAATTTTGTTTATTCGCTGAGGACAGCGAAGTTTAAAAGGCGGGGGGTAGTGTGGCGTTTTTGGACCCCACCCCTCTATTTTTTTTCTTTTAATTAAACAACTGGTGGGTAAATAAAATATACATGTTTATCTTTCATATGGACTTGGATAGATAAATAAACTTTCGATAGATCTTTTTTTTACCACACCAAATACAATGTGTGGGACTGGAATTCCTCTCTTAAAGTGAGACACCTTATGTCACCTTTTTAAACTTTAATGCTCAAGAATTACACATACATGTATAATGTTATGGAAGCAGGTACTCACCTTTGGTATTTCTCGTAGTATTAGATTTCCTTGGTAACTATTTTGTATTATTCCTGTGAGATAATGTACACATGTATGCGCGTTCAGGAATTTACCTTTTAAACTTCCCGCGAGAGATTTTGAGTTGCATTGAATGTGACGTAGAGGGTGCTATTTATTTCAGAGGATATTTGGTTATCTGGCCGGTCGGCCTGGTTAAAAGTGGCGCGTAAATATGTGTGAACTTTCGACCAATCACGTTGCCGGATTGGAGGGGTATAAATACGGGGCGGGAGACACAAATTTGGCACAAGCTCTCAGATCGCAATTTGGCAAGACCATTCGGACGTTCTCAATTCATCCTTATTCTCTTCTCAGCTTTCACCCAAAGAAGCATTGTAAGTACCAATTTTATTCAAATTAAATAGGAATAATTAAAGGGAAGATTGAATATTAATATGGAATGCAGTTCTTACTGATTTAATGAATTTATTATCTAAATGTGGGATTTTAGGAGGAATTGAATTCGATTTACAAATTCAGATTTTAGATTTGGATCGTTGGTAATATAATTCCCGATATAGTTCTTCAGTACTTTCACATCTAATGGAGATAATAATATTGATGTATGAAGTGTATGATGTGATATTTTCAGACTGAATTCTGGAATTAATTGTGTGCTTATTGAAATATGTTGAAATGTCCAAATTATTCTAAGTGTCGACCTTTTGGTCTCTAGAGTCTACTTACACTTCTGAAATATTCTAAGTGTCACTGTTTTGGCTCTGATAGGACTTACACAGAAAAGACAACTCATTCATTGCATCCTTGTATATAATTATTTATTATAGAACTGAACAACATGTGTGGAAGGAACATATGTCCTCGTTCGTACTGCAGGGTCTGGGACCCTGGCATTATTTATTCAGACCTTTACTGGTTGGAAATTGATGGATTTTCAATACTTTAAGACTTTCTAATACTTCAATACTTTAATATGTTAATACTTTGACATCTTAAATCTTAGTCTTCTGACTAAGCTAACTGGAAGAGTTAAGTGTGTCTCAAAAGTGCCTTTATACATAAACTTTTACCTTGTTCAATATGGTTGTAGAATATACATACAAATATTCTAAGTGTAGACCTTTCGGTAACCTGCACTGCTTAATTATTCTAAGTATTTTTGGTAACTGTTAACCTTAGAAAATATTCTAAGTTCAGACCTTTCGGTCACTTGTATTATTAAAATATTCTAAGTATTTTTGGTAACTGTTTACCTTAGAAAATATTCTAAGTTCAGACCTTTCGGTCACTTGCTCTATTAAAATATTCTAAGTATTTTTGGTAACTGTTACCTTAGGAAATATTCTAAGTTCAGACCTTTCGGTCATAAACTTGTACGGAATTGAAGTACATGTATTCATAAATGCTTACTAGATATTATAATCAATGCATGTTTAGTCTTAGGCGGTGTCACTAGTTCCCCCCCCCCCCCTCCCCTTTCAGGATATCAGGTCAGATGATTTCCGGCTACAGAACAGAATGCAATTTCTGTTAGATGAACATGTTATCAGACTGCCTTCAGTTTTGATGATCAGTTAGATGATTTTGGCTACAGAACAGAATGCAATTTCTGTTTAGATGAACATTTTATCAGACTGCTTACAGTTTTGATGATCAGTCAGTGAGGTACTAGAACCAAGATCAGAGGACTTGGAAGTTGACCATCTCCCCCCCCCCTCCCTTTTCTTCCTGCTAGTCCACCGCCATGCATTGATTTAGTAATTACATTTTATATATCTGTGAATTTAGAGTTAAACTCTGAGAAGTTATGGCTTAGATTAAACAAGAGAGTTGTTCCCTCGTTAAGATATCTTTAGACATAGTTTCTGGGAGATAATATCTCTGAGGCCAGTTTCTATTAAGCGTCGGTTTCTGAAAGTAGCACTGACCAGAAGGTAGTGACTACGTTTTAAGATGGGAAAGTTTGGTTCAGGTATGCCCAGGAGGGGAGAAATGGTGTTGGCAAGTTGAGAAGCGAGGTTTTATGATATACGAAAGGATGTGTTAATATGCGCTGGTCGCATCAACACGGTTTAGGCCAAGGGGATAATGATTATGAAAAGAAGAGTTAACACTGACTTGGGAACTAGGATCGAATAAAGACAGAAACGTTGGAACGTAATTTAAATAACTTATAAATATTTGTACTCCAAGTGGATTAAAATACCATGTAACCTAGACTAAGTTGTATCTTTACCATCGTTGCGGAATTCATTCCACCAGTTACTGTTTTATACATTATTAAAGTTCAAGTTAAACGTTATTACAAAGTATTCTTGCATTATTCATTGAAGCAATTGCCTGACCAATAATTGTAGACCTGATTGATAAAGAAGATGTTGATGGAGAGGTAACTACAATTGTCAAGTGAGAGCGAGAGAGAAAATGATGAGTTTAGATTGATTTATTTAGCCAACAGTTTGCTTGATGCAAACGGCCCTATTACGCCATTGATTCCAGCTCGGATAAGTTTGAGAGACAGAGAGTAAGGAAATGCAAGTTTATGCAGCGAGAGGCTAAGTGAGTACTCTGTGGTACCTACATGTAACCCTGAGTAGTGTGGAGCGAACGTATGCATGTGCGAGAAAATGCCTAAGTTCTGTATGTGGTTATCGTGCAATACTGATACACGTATGCTAATGGTGTGTGAATGAGTAGCGACAAGCCGATGATGGAAGAGAGATTATTCAGAATAAACAATTAGACAGAGTATCAGAGTACAGAATATTTACCAGTATTTCTTGACTTGTTCCTTTTTAATCTACAAGAAGCTGAATGCATCATGAGGAACATCTTGGTGAATTCTGTCGGGATTTCTTGAGCACACTAAGACGAATGGCTCCTAATTTGTAACATGGGCGCATGGTGTCTGATTGAATGGTACTAGACACGCATTACTTTAGCCAATCAGCGGCAATCCTTTTCCCCCCATTTTCTATGCATAATTAACTCTCTTGCAGTCTTGCATTGTTACGTCACAAAGGCAATTCATATTGTGACGTAGTTTCCATTTAGATTGGGATCAACTGGAGAAACCTCAGTTGATCCAGGGGTCATGTCCCTATATCACCATGTGGTGGCAGCAATTTCTATTGAGACTCATTTGTTGAGAAGGTGTTTTGCGTCCCGCGTCACAGAAGCTCTAGTCTGGATACTGCGGTAGAAGCACACAGTTTCAACTAATGAAGCTATTTTAAGATATATATAATCTACTACTCTTATTGACAATTAAGGAAAAACCAAAACAAACCTTACCTTAAAACATCTCGAAAACACCATTTTAGCGGCTTCTGTGGCGTGGTCTGTCTCTGAGGAGGGCATGGGACGACGGATCGACGATGAACTAATAGTAATAGACTAGTCTAGTTCTAAGCACACGCAGACCGCTATTTGTGACATTAAGCTGATCAAGTGTGTCTCATGACTCTCATCTCGACTCCAACTGACCGTCGACCCTACGGCTATCCCCAGTGGCATATCTAAGGGTGGGGGGGGGGGGGGGGAGGGGGTCCCTCCCCTGGCCAAAAACCTGTTTTCAAATCAAAATGAAGACGGGCGTCCTCCCCTGGGCACAAAAAAAAGGGGTGGGGGGTGGGGGTGTTGATTAAAAAAAAAAAGTAGTGCTCAATACCCCCCCCCCCCCCTCGTTGCTCGTGTGTCAATCACGGAACTTCCGTGGTGTCCATCAGAAAGATCACATAATGTTGTTGTTTTATAGTTTTTATTGGCGTGTTTATTTAGACTGCAATAGTCTTTTCACAAGCTTGACGCAAACATTATTTCCTATAATTTCATCGTCATTTCTCTCCATCATAAACTTTAATAATGTTATATTCCAATCCAACGTCTATTCTGATTAAGAGTATAGCAATTTAGAACAACAGTCTTAGAAAAACATAAAAATTGACCGGTATAATAATAGGCCCAAATTATCCTATTAAAAAAAAAAAGTTTATGGTAATGTTAAGACTTTGGAACTGTTCCTTAGTCTATTTTAGCAGTGTTGAAACCGTCGATACCCATGTACATGTGGCTGTGTTTTAGATCAATGGTCGAAACTAAAATTTATGCTGAACAAATAAAGCGACCAAATAAATGAAATGTTAAGCTTTGTTTATGATTGCGGTCTCCTGCACTTTTCCAACAGACTAGTTCGGATAATACTTCAAATTTATGATAATATGTTATGGAAATAATAAGTTTCGTTATTATATGTACATATATTATGTACAAAAAACATTTTGACATTAAGAAATTATTGTTTGTTTATGTTGTATTATAATACAACATAAACAAACATGTATATTATGTTCTTTGTTATTTCAGTTATATTTTATTTGGAAAAAATGCCGAAATAAAATAAAATCAAAAATATACGAAATAAAACGGGTGATAATAGTGAGATGCGCCTACAATTTCACAATATTTTATTCTGTTCACCCCACGATCCAATTTGATGTCTGAGAAAATTAGACTAACTTCCGGCAACATGGAAAAAATCATTACTGCGTATACTATAGTAGGTAGTCTTTACTAATGGACAGGTTACGACGTTACATGGTTGAATGTTGAAACGAGATGGTGTATATAATTATGGTCAATTTCTCTCTCTGACAAAATATACTGCCACATCTTTAGACACACGCAAATATTCCTCATGCTCCCTAGGCCCTGCGGAGGGCTAAGTCAATCAGAGATTATTGAGACTTAATATAATATTTAATTTATTTCTGTTTTCAAGACTAGTACCATTTATCAATACATGTGTAGGCCATTTCACAATTATATACTTTCCACTTGAATAGCAACATTAAGCATTATCATAATTTAAGACTAACAAAATATATATTATTACATTAGCAAACCAAGGAATTTGTTTTTTATTAATAAAAATATCCTTATTCCTGTACATGAACTTCAAATTGGTTACTTGCCTCGTTGCTGCAGAAAGAATAGATACGTATGTGGCTATACGTCATCATAAAGCTTGGCCTTTTCTAAAAACATACTTATAATTATTGTACTTTGATGATTGTGAATAAGCAAGGAATCTATAACAATAAATAACAAAAGATTGTTATTGATAATTATCAAACAGTATTTATGTCAGTATTTTGAAGGGTACGACATTTAAAACGTGTACCAATATCTAAACAAAAATATTAGACTTACGTCAAATTGGCCACATTTAACACCCTTGTGTACACATATAAAAACGATTCAATGCTATTGATACAATACCTAACACAAGCTGGATATTTTGTAAAAGCAGTACGATATGCATTGTGCAATTATTCCACAATATCTCAATATGTCATTGAGATCGCGGATCATATCGCCTGGGAGAGACCGTCAATTGAACATTTGAAAAGTTTACTCACATAGTCCACATCATTATTAAATCCTAAATTGATCAGGCTGCTCCTGGCTGCTCTAAAGGATGATCTTCAGGTATTTACATAATTAATTTGTCCTTTGCTGCTGGAAATCCAGTGAAGAAGAGAAGAGTAGCATCATTCCCTTTACCAACACTTACTTTGGATACACTCGACGGAAGGTGGAATAAGCAGTCAATTTTACTTGTATTCAAATTATTTAATAACATAGCCCCACCCATGCTCACGAATCCATCTTAAATCACACCACTACCTGTTATGTAATATCAATTGCCAAATTTAACTGCCACGGCCACATACAAATTACCTCAGAAAGAGCCCTCTCTATTCAGCCTCTAAACTTGTCATAAGCTACCGGCAAACATCCGATTAGAAAAAAGCCCGGCAGCATTCGCACGTTTTATGTTCCTCTCTTAAATGATACACCCCTCCATTATTTCTGTTATCCAAGTGATTTTTTAATTCATCCTGTTTCTTATTAATGATGTTATGATAATTTTTGTGATTTCTTTTGTATATAATGTTTGTATTCGTTTATTTGTTGAGTTCAATTATTGTCATGCACGGCCTTGTTGAAAAGCAGCTTCTAGCTGAAAGCAGGCTTTTTAACCGAGATTCAATAAAAAAAATTACAAAAATACAAATACTCAACTCACTCTCTCTCAAATCTGTTTACATGCTTTTTAATATTGTTCTGATACTAGCCAAGTTATTGTATTAATTCAGAGAATTCGGAGAGAGTTTTTTTAAATTTTATTCCACAGACTCATTGCTTAATTGTTTTCCAGTATGTATGTTTTGATTAATCAAATTCTGAATCCGAGATTCCACACAGTCATGCTCTAAAACTTATTCTTACTGTAATTATCACTGCTTGTATATCACTGATAAGGTCTGTTGGCAACCATTGGCAACATAGAGACGGATGTTGTGTTATGGGTCCTCAAGGTAGTCTACAGCCCAGTTCACCAGCTGACTGACCAAACTGGAAATGATTGGTGGCCAAGACTTGAATCCAGAAGATTGAGCTCATGTGTTATATTTTGTAAGTCTTTTTCAATGTTATTAAGTTGAAATACATAGTGCTACTTTCCTCAGTTGATGTAAAATTTCATTGACATCGGAAACGTGAATAGATATCTGACTTACAATCAGTGTGTTAACAAAGTGACAGCTATAATCTACTTTATGATAACCCTGAATAGAAAATGACATGTACCTATGCTTGCTGTAAATTTGCAATAGCCGGTTGCTCCTTGTGGACGAGCTGATGTTGGGGTTAATTGTGGTTATTACGTACTCCTGGAGTGTGTCTTGATATTTGTGGTGAATAAAAAGCATGGAACTGCATAGCGGCGGGCCCAGGATTTTCTAAAAATGGGGGGGGGGGGAGATCCCCCTCACTTCATGAAGCACACTGCAAACATGTAAGCGCAAGTCCTTCTGGATGGGGCAGAGCCCCTGGACAATCAAGTTTTGCCAATTCAGATCCAGACTGCACGATAGCCATGTTGAGGGATAGAAACTGTAATCTATCCCTTGCAATGTGCACTGCCCTATTGCTTTGATTCTTTAGAAATCAATTCTCTCTCTTATACACACACAGTCTCTCTCTCCTAAGAACAATTTTTATTGAACAAAGGTTTGTCTTGTATAGGATCCAGGGAGGGCCCCTTAGAGCCAACGCTTCTAAATTGTAGCAGTTCGGGTGGGGATCATCCCACCCAATATGTTGCCAACATGTTATTAAGGTTCATATTGTAATAAACTCTTAGAATTTTTAAACACGTTTTTTGTTTGTTTAACCGAATGACTTTTTTTTTGGAAAGGAGATTTTTATCGGGTGGGTATCTGGGAGGTGTCAATCATGTCAATCAAAATGTTTTTGTTTAAAGACTGTCTCCAATATGCATCATTACATTTAAAGTATTGACACTTGTGGTACTTTAGGTGTATATATAGACAAGCAAAACTGAAGGAAAATCAATAAATGTTTCTTTCAAGGGCATCTTTGAACTCACTTTATTCAAACAACAGAACACATTCCATTATGAAAACAAAAGTACATGTTAAGCAGAGAGATATGTACCTAGGTATTGTGATTGCAAACATTTAAGACAGTTCCATATTTCATAATTATACAATAATCATGCAGAAATATGAAAAATTATAATGTAACTTTATACAAAGTCAAAGAAGTTGTTTCTATTGCAAAAGGCTGCCGCTCATTACATTAATACCTCGCCAATGGTTGTATACGTCCGTTATGTAACAATGCATCTATCGGTACTAGCAGGGGCGTACGCAGGATTTTTTCAAGGGGGGGGGGTTTAAAATATTTTGCTCCGAAAATTTGAAAATCGCGCCGGCCGAAAAGTCGCTCAGTGGAGGGGGGGGGGGGGGGGGGTAAGCGGA
>JAVYIG010013852.1:0-44721 GCA_035222895.1 Strongylocentrotus droebachiensis | reverse complement strand
GGCTCAGGCAATTTCATCTTCAGGAGAACGGTATAGTTACAATCGAGCCAAATTACTTTGAGGGCATGCACAATTTAAGAATGTTAGACTTAAAAGATAATCGTATTAAAGATATAAACACGGACAATGTTTCATGGACAATAGACTTAATTGAGTTACACTTATCCGGAAATGCCTTGACTAGAATTAGAGAATCTGCATTTCGGGGTTTGCATAATCTAACGCTTTTAGATTTGCGCTCAAACGACTTGCTCAAAATTGTCTGGAGAACATCTTTTTTGGAACTGAAAAGCATTCAAAGCATTGATTTGTCACAATGCGATATCAAGAAATTTAAGTTGATGATCCCAAGCGTAACATCACTTTTCCTAAATGATATGATAAACGACATTTCGTTCATAAACCCAATGACGTCCTTCCAAAATGTACAGCTCCTGGAACGTTTGGAGATGAGAAACATTGGTATTAGGATTGAAGACCTGTGGTATTCAATCTTGAATGCATCTCTTTTCGACGGATTGTTCAACCTTAAGTTTTTGGATCTGAGCGAAAATCCTTTGAACCGCGGTATAGACGGTGATCTGCCTCCTGAGGTCCTGCAACAACTTTCCGCTTTACAAAATCTTTCTCTAGAAGACTGCGACCTTTCCAACCTTCATCCACAAGCCTTCACGGGATTGAAATCACTTCGGGTTCTAATACTAAGTAATAACAAACTTCAGCAGCTTCCTGTCGATTTGTTTAAGCCATTAGATCAAGTAACAAGCATTGATCTTGCTGATAACGTTTTGACGTACCTTGATGGAGCGATCTTTCTGAGTATTCGAAAGTTAAAAACTCTCCTGCTTTCAAACAACAGATTAACACGTCTCGAGCAAAATACATTTAAACCGCTCTATTCTTCTCTGTTATTCATCGATCTTTCAATGAACACTATCGATTGCAACTGTGATCTAAGCTGGTTTCCTAAATGGCTAAGCGGACCACTTAGCCTCATTAGGGACTTTTAGAATGAGTGAACGAGAACACGACGAACGCCGACTGATCATGCGTGTCAACGTACTTAACTGCCCATGTTGGCTACAATTAGAAATCTTTTAGATTGCACTTGACGATATGCATGCAGGAAGTAACACAATAAACATCACGGACAAAGAAAGAGGACATTCCTCATTCTACCCTCAACAAAAGAACATCCCTTCACTGCTAATATGTAAATATGTGTAGAACAGGTGCATGTGACACCTGTTCTACACATTTCAGCATGTAAAGGCGCTTTATAAATGTCAATATGTATGTATGTATTGCATGTACTAGATTTAGGAAAATCAAGGTTGACGCATTCTCGATCGCCGACTGAGACCACTTGACGCAGGCGCAGTGCCTTAAAATGACGTCACACGTTGCAGTCAAAGCTCTTGACGTGCATTTCTAAAAGTCCCTATTGACGACGATGACGACGACTACAAAAGCATCTGTTCATCGGATTCTTTAGAGCCTTTTCGGGGCGAGTATCTAATTGATTTCGATCCTAGAGAGTTCTGTAGCATCAACATCACCCTCGTCTGTTTGCCTACCCTCGCCATCATTTGTCTGATTTTCATCGTCGCACTCGTATTCCACTACCGGTGGCCGTTGAGGTACAGACTGTTTCTTGTCAAACTGGCAGTTCTTGGCTACAAGGAGATGCGAGACGCTAGAGATCATGACGATTATGAGTTTGACTTGAATGTCATATTTTACGACGATGACGAAGAGTGGATTCGCGAACATCTCCGACCGGCTCTCGCAGAACGGCTTCCGCAGTTTCAGAGGAATGTCTTTGGCGATGCGGACCTCGTCCTGGGAATGCATTACTTAGATTCTGTTGACTACGTGGTGAGCCATAGTTACAAAACCATCGTAGTGCTCAGCAGTGCTGCTGTGCTTGATCGCTGGTTCATACTCAAGTTCCGTACGGCCATGGATCACGTGAGTGACACTCTGACTGAATTCGTTGTCGTGGTCTTCCTCGAAGACATCCCAGATGATGAAATGCCATTCTTGGCGAGGTTGTATCTCAGTGATGGCAGACCATATATCGACTAGACTGAGGACGTGAGAGGACATGAGTATTTCTTCGATAAATTGACAAAAAATCTTACCATTAATCTCCGCACCAATGACAGGATCCCGAACGAGTAAATGGAATGTGAGATATGTTTAAATTTAGTGTAAGTCTGAATGGAGAGTTTGAAAATGTTTGAATAACACGTTTGAATGATAACGTTTTTTGATGAACGCCTTACTTTTGTGCAGCTGTTGCACTTCTTTGCACGCCTCGCAAGAGCTTCTTGCGATGGTTTAAGGACCCGTAAAACACATCGCACATTAGTTTCAAGGCACCTAGCTGCACAGGGTTTGTGAGTTCACCTCAAGGATTCTTGTAGGTAGGGGAGTATATTGTTGAAAGGGAACAGGGCGCTCACAAGGAGACTCGACTAAAGCTGTAGACACATACGTACAGATAGACGCGGGAATTGTGACCATGGCATAATGGAGAAAAGGAGCAGCACAAAATGATTTTTTTTTTTTTTTTGTAAAAGAGAAAAAATACTTACCCCTAATATTTCCCTGAGGTAATAATACATTGATTCGTACTTGTAGTGGTAATAAACACTGAAGAACACTGCAGCATTAATGAGAACCCACAAAACCTTCGGGGAAAAGAGAAAAAGAAAACGAGAACGACCATGAATACAATTTAGGTTTTTCAATAAATTAAAGCAGAATTATAATTTTCACTCCGAGGCTGTTAGGCCAGCGCGGGAAACTCAACTAAAACAATAATAATGGTCCGACTTTGGCTTTTTGTTCAATCTTGCGATTTACTCTGATGACTGCAGTACGAAAAGCTTTAACATGTCGGTATTCGTTGCTATTCTAAGTATCATAATCATTCATTGAATGGTATGCTATGATGAATACATTAATACAAGCACGTGGTAATCCGGTTCTAAATATATAGTGCATCTAGATTAAAAATCATTGTAAATTGTCAACCATTTTAGAAGTCGCGATCTCCCCCTACTTGCAGCAAGCAGAAGATCACGTGAGCACGCGAAAATGCTGGGCGCTGGGCGTACGAGTTCGTTGATATCGCCATCTTCGGCTGCTTGCAGCAAGTGTAGGGAATATCATACTTATGGAGATATGAAATAAGAACCGGCCAGATTCTGGACTATCACTTTAGCTATTTAGTTACATGACTGATATAATCAGTTTGCTTGTACCACTCGTTCGTGTAATGTTATTAACATATAGAACTTTATGACGAAATGTTTGTACATATTGTTTAGCATAGGGATATGATATAAGAACAGTTTGCTTGTACCACTCGTTCGTGTAATGTTATTAACATATACAACTTTATGACGAAATGTTTGTACATATTGTTTAGCATAGGGATATGTTATAAGAACAGTTTGCTTGTACCACTCGTTCGTGTAATGTTATTAACATATATAACTTTATGACGAAATGTCTGTACATATTGTTTAGCATAGGGATATGATATAAGAACAGTTTGCTTGTACCACTCATTTGTGTAGTGAAATTAACAAATACAGATTCATGAAGAAATGTTTGTACATATTGTTTGGCATAGGGATATGAAATAAGAACTGGCCAGATTCTGGACTATCACTGTAGCTATTTAGTTACATGACTGGTACGATCAGTTTGCTTGTACCACTCGTTCGTGTTGTGTTATTAACAGACACAGATTAATAACGAAATATTTGTACATATGGATTAGCATATTAAAAAACATTAGGTTATTCACATCATAAGAATGCTGAAATTTCGAGTCCATTATTCACAAAAAGTATGTAATTAAATATGGTTGTATGTCTGAGGAGAGAGATGGGAGAGAGATTGAGAGAGAGAGAGAGAGAGAGAGAGAGCGAAGGGGAGAGGTGGGGCGAGGGGTAGCGGAGAATACCCTTGGCATCACCAGCTTTTTCATGCAAGGGGGGGGGGGGAAGGCACCCCAGATATGAGTGCCTGCAATCAGGGGCGTCGCCAAAGGGGGGGGGGGGGGTTGTGGGGGGGGGGTGCCCCCCTCCCCCACCTGTCAGGATATTGTCGGTAAAATTGCGCTGCCGTCGGGAAAAAGAGAAAAGGGGGAGGGGAAAAATAGAGGGAAAAAAGAGAGGGAAAAATAGAGAGGGGGAAAAAAGAGAGGTAAAAAAAGAGAGGGAAAAAAGAGAGGGAAAGGGAAAGAAAAGAAGAAAAAAAGAAAAGGGAAAGAAAAGAAAGAAAGGAAAAGAAAGGAAAAAAAGGAAAAGAAAGGAAAGAAAAGAGAAGAAAGAAAGAGAAAAAAGAAAAAGAGGGAGGAGAGGAAAGAAAAGAAAAGAAAGAAAAGAAAGAAAAGGAAAAAAAGAAGAAAAAAGAGTGAAAGGGAAACAAAAGAAACGGGGGATGAACGAGAGGAGAGAGAGGGGAGGTAAGAGTCTGAGAGAGGAGGAGTGGGAGTAAAAGAGAGAAGGGGGTTGTTGGGTGGAGTCGTCTCGTCGAGGGAGCAAGAAAGACACGGGTAAATATATTGCTGTGTCGGGCCAGCTGTGTCGGTATTCTTGCTCGATCCTCGTGCAGGGGCGTCGCCAAAGGGGGGGGGGGGGGGTGTGGGGGGGGGGGGGTGCGACACCCCCACCTGTCAGGATATTGTCGGTAAAATTGCGCTGCCGTCGGGAAAAAAAGAGAAAAGGGGGAGGAAAAAAGAGAGGGAAAGGGAAAGAAAAGAAAAAAGAAAAGGAAAAGAAAATAAAGAAAGGAAAGAAAGAAAAAGAAAGGAAGGAAAAGAAAAGAAAGAACGAGAAAAAAAGAAAAAGAGGGAGAAGAGGAGAGAAAGGAAAAAAGAAGAAAAAAAAAGAAAGAAAAAAAAGGGAAACAAAAGAAACGGGGGATGAAAGAGAGGAGAGAGAGGGGTGGTAAGATCCTGAGAGAGGAGGAGTGGGAGTAAAAGAGAGAAGGGGTTGTTGGGTGTAGTCGTCTCGTCGAGGGAGCAAGAAAGACACGGTAAATATGTTGCTGTGTCGGGTCAGCTGTGCCGGTATTCTTGCTCGATCCTCGTGTACTATATCAATGCAGAAGTTTGAAGTCGGTGAGATGTATATTGTCGGTCGGCCGACAAGTTATTTTCCCTAAGAACTGTGACTTTTTATCCGCTATCGCGACTTCGAGAGTGACTACAACTACAATACTTGTATTTTCTAGAAGTTTCACTTTCCTATAATATCAGCTAAAGAAATCAGAGGTTTATAATTTTCGGGGAAACTATATTCAAACAAGGTTTAAGAGTCAACAACGGTACGACGAAACGTCTTCCTTTCTCTATATTTGATGAAACGCCAGCCACAAATTCCGCGCTTCGCACGGAAGAGAAAACTTCATTTAGACGAGACGAGAACGGTACAACGAAACATCTTCTTTCTCTAATGATTTAAGGAAACGTCAAAGCAAAAATTCCGCGCTTCGCACGGAAGAGGAAAACTTCTTTTAGACGAGTCGAAAACGGTATAACGAATCGGCTTTTTTTCTCTAATAATTTAAAGAAACGTCAAAGTTTCCGCGCTTTGCGCGAGAGGGAGGAACTGTATTCAGATGAATAGGGCTTAATAAGACTGAGTCGAAAACGGTACGACGAAAAGTCTTCCTTTCTTTATATTGTGATGAAACGCAAAAAATTCCGCGCTTCGCGCGGAAGAGAAATTCTTCATTTAGACGAGACGAGAACGGTACAACGAAACATCTTCTTTCTCTAATTATTTAAGAAACGTCAAAGCTTCCGCGCTTCGCACGGGAGGGGGAAACTGAATTCAGACGAAGAGGGCTCATTAAGAGTCGAAAACGGTACAACGAATCGTCTTCTTTCTCTAATAATTTAAAGAAACGTCAAAGCTTCCGCGCTTTGCGCGAGAGGGGGGAACTGAATTCAGATGAATAGGGCTTAATAAGACTGAGTCGAAAACGGTACGACGAATAGTCTTCTTTTCTTTTTATTGTGATGAAACGCCAAAAATTCCGCGCTTCGCGCGGAAGAGGAATACTTCGTTTAGACGAGACGAGAACGGTACAACGAATCATCTTCTTTCTCTAATGATTTAAAGAAACGTCAAAGCTTCAGGGCTTCACGCGAGAGGGGGAAACTGAATTCGGACAAATAGGGCTTATTAAGAGTCGAAAATGGTACAACGAATCGTCTTCTTTCTCTAATAATTTAAGGAAACGTCAAATCTTTCGTGCTTCGCGCGGGAGGGGAAACTGAATTCAGACAAATAGGGCTTAATAAGAGTCGAAAACGGTACAACGAATCGTCTTCTTTCTCTAATAGTTTAAGGAAACGTCAAAGCTCCGCACTTCGCGCGAGAGGGGGAAACTGAATTCAGATGAATAGGTCTTAATAAGAGTCGAAAACGGTACGACGAATAGTCTTCCTTTCTCTAATAATTTAAAGAAACGTCAAAGCTTCCGCGCTTTGCGCGAGAGGGGGGAACTGAATTCAGATGAATAGGGCTTAATAAGACTGAGTCGAAAACGGTACGAAGAATAGTCTTCCTTTCTTTATATTGTGATGAAACGCCAAAAATTCCGCGCTTCCCGCGGAAGAGGAATACTTCATTTAGACGAGTCGAGAACGGTAAAACGAAACATCTTCTTTCTCTAATGATTTAAGGAAACGTCAAAGCTTCCGCGCTTCGCGCGAGAGGGGGAAACTGAATTCAGACAAATAGGGCTTATTAAGAGTCGAAAATGGTACAACGAATCGTCTTCTTTCTCTAATAATTTAAGGAAACGTCAAATCTTTCGTGCTTCGCGCGGGAGGGGGAAACTGAATTCAGACAAATAGGGCTTAATAAGAGTCGAAAACGGTACAACGAATCGTCTTCTTTCTCTAATAATTTAAGGAAACGTCAAAGCTTCCGCACTTCGCGCGAGAGGGGGAAACTGAATTCAGATGAATAGGTCTTAATAAGAGTCGAAAACGGTACGACGAATAGTCTTCCTTTCTCTAATAATTTAAAGAAACGTCAAAGCTTCCGCGCTTTGCGCGAGAGGGGGGAACTGAATTCAGATGAATAGGGCTTAATAAGACTGAGTCGAAAACGGTACGAAGAATAGTCTTCCTTTCTTTATATTGTGATGAAACGCCAAAAATTCCGCGCTTCCCGCGGAAGAGGAATACTTCATTTAGACGAGTCGAGAACGGTAAAACGAAACATCTTCTTTCTCTAATGATTTAAGGAAACGTCAAAGCTTCCGCGCTTCGCGCGAGAGGGGGAAACTGAATTCAGACAAATAGGGCTTATTAAGAGTCGAAAACGATACAACGAATCGGCTTTTTTTCTCTAATTATTTAAAGAAACGTCAAAGCTTCCGCACTTCGCGCGAGAGGGGGAAACTGAATTCAGATGAATAGGTCTTAATAAGAGTCGAAAACGGTACGACGAATAGTCTTCCTTTCTCTAATAATTTAAAGAAACGTCAAAGCTTCCGCGCTTTGCGCGAGAGGGGGGAACTGAATTCAGATGAATAGGGCTTAATAAGACTGAGTCGA
Organism: Strongylocentrotus droebachiensis; assembly: GCA_035222895.1. Taxonomy (NCBI): domain Eukaryota; kingdom Metazoa; phylum Echinodermata; class Echinoidea; order Camarodonta; family Strongylocentrotidae; genus Strongylocentrotus; species Strongylocentrotus droebachiensis. Next base: position 37,124 of record JAVYIG010013852.1, on the reverse strand, counting down.
AAACGGTACGAAGAATAGTCTTCCTTTCTTTATATTGTGATGAAACGCCAAAAATTCCGCGCTTCCCGCGGAAGAGGAATACTTCATTTAGACGAGTCGAGAACGGTAAAACGAAACATCTTCTTTCTCTAATGATTTAAGGAAACGTCAAAGCTTCCGCGCTTCGCGCGAGAGGGGGAAACTGAATTCAGACAAATAGGGCTTATTAAGAGTCGAAAACGGTACAACGAATCGGCTTTTTTTCTCTAATAATTTAAAGAAACGTCAAAGCTTCCGCACTTCGCGCGAGAGGGGGAAACTGAATTCAGATGAATAGGTCTTAATAAGAGTCGAAAACGGTACGACGAATAGTCTTCCTTTCTCTAATAATTTAAAGAAACGTCAAAGCTTCCGCGCTTTGCGCGAGAGGGGGGAACTGAATTCAGATGAATAGGGCTTAATAAGACTGAGTCGAAAACGGTACGAAGAATAGTCTTCCTTTCTTTATATTGTGATGAAACGCCACAAATTCCGCGCTTCGCACGGAAGAGAAAACTTCATTTAGACGAGACGAGAACGGTACAACGAAACATCTTCTTTCTCTAATGATTTAAGGAAACGTCAAAGCAAAAATTCCGCGCTTCGCACGGAAGAGGAAAACTTCTTTTAGACGAGTCGAAAACGGTATAACGAATCGGCTTTTTTTCTCTAATAATTTAAAGAAACGTCAAAGTTTCCGCGCTTTGCGCGAGAGGGAGGAACTGTATTCAGATGAATAGGGCTTAATAAGACTGAGTCGAAAACGGTACGACGAAAAGTCTTCCTTTCTTTATATTGTGATGAAACGCAAAAAATTCCGCGCTTCGCGCGGAAGAGAAATTCTTCATTTAGACGAGACGAGAACGGTACAACGAAACATCTTCTTTCTCTAATTATTTAAGGAAACGTCAAAGCTTCCGCGCTTCGCACGGGAGGGGGAAACTGAATTCAGACAAAGAGGGCTCATTAAGAGTCGAAAACGGTACAACGAATCGTCTTCTTTCTCTAATAATTTAAAGAAACGTCAAAGCTTCCGCGCTTTGCGCGAGAGGGGGGAACTGAATTCAGATGAATAGGGCTTAATAAGACTGAGTCGAAAACGGTACGACGAATAGTCTTCTTTTCTTTTTATTGTGATGAAACGCCAAAAATTCCGCGCTTCGCGCGGAAGAGGAATACTTCGTTTAGACGAGACGAGAACGGTACAACGAATCATCTTCTTTCTCTAATGATTTAAAGAAACGTCAAAGCTTCAGGGCTTCACGCGAGAGGGGGAAACTGAATTCGGACAAATAGGGCTTATTAAGAGTCGAAAATGGTACAACGAATCGTCTTCTTTCTCTAATAATTTAAGGAAACGTCAAATCTTTCGTGCTTCGCGCGGGAGGGGGAAACTGAATTCAGACAAATAGGGCTTAATAAGAGTCGAAAACGGTACAACGAATCGTCTTCTTTCTCTAATAATTTAAGGAAACGTCAAAGCTTCCGCACTTCGCGCGAGAGGGGGAAACTGAATTCAGATGAATAGGTCTTAATAAGAGTCGAAAACGGTACGACGAATAGTCTTCCTTTCTCTAATAATTTAAAGAAACGTCAAAGCTTCCGCGCTTTGCGCGAGAGGGGGGAACTGAATTCAGATGAATAGGGCTTAATAAGACTGAGTCGAAAACGGTACGAAGAATAGTCTTCCTTTCTTTATATTGTGATGAAACGCCAAAAATTCCGCGCTTCCCGCGGAAGAGGAATACTTCATTTAGACGAGTCGAGAACGGTAAAACGAAACATCTTCTTTCTCTAATGATTTAAGGAAACGTCAAAGCTTCCGCGCTTCGCGCGAGAGGGGGAAACTGAATTCAGACAAATAGGGCTTATTAAGAGTCGAAAATGGTACAACGAATCGTCTTCTTTCTCTAATAATTTAAGGAAACGTCAAATCTTTCGTGCTTCGCGCGGGAGGGGGAAACTGAATTCAGACAAATAGGGCTTAATAAGAGTCGAAAACGGTACAACGAATCGTCTTCTTTCTCTAATAATTTAAGGAAACGTCAAAGCTTCCGCACTTCGCGCGAGAGGGGCAAACTGAATTCAGATGAATAGGTCTTAATAAGAGTCGAAAACGGTACGACGAATAGTCTTCCTTTCTCTAATAATTTAAAGAAACGTCAAAGCTTCCGCGCTTTGCGCGAGAGGGGGGAACTGAATTCAGATGAATAGGGCTTAATAAGACTGAGTCGAAAACGGTACGAAGAATAGTCTTCCTTTCTTTATATTGTGATGAAACGCCAAAAATTCCGCGCTTCCCGCGGAAGAGGAATACTTCATTTAGACGAGTCGAGAACGGTAAAACGAAACATCTTCTTTCTCTAATGATTTAAGGAAACGTCAAAGCTTCCGCGCTTCGCGCGAGAGGGGGAAACTGAATTCAGACAAATAGGGCTTATTAAGAGTCGAAAATGGTACAACGAATCGTCTTCTTTCTCTAATAATTTAAGGAAACGTCAAATCTTTCGTGCTTCGCGCGGGAGGGGGAAACTGAATTCAGACAAATAGGGCTTAATAAGAGTCGAAAACGGTACAACGAATCGTCTTCTTTCTCTAATAATTTAAGGAAACGTCAAAGCTTCCGCACTTCGCGCGAGAGGGGGAAACTGAATTCAGATGAATAGGTCTTAATAAGAGTCGAAAACGGTACGACGAATAGTCTTCCTTTCTCTAATAATTTAAAGAAACGTCAAAGCTTCCGCGCTTTGCGCGAGAGGGGGGAACTGAATTCAGATGAATAGGGCTTAATAAGACTGAGTCGAAAACGGTACGAAGAATAGTCTTCCTTTCTTTATATTGTGATGAAACGCCAAAAATTCCGCGCTTCCCGCGGAAGAGGAATACTTCATTTAGACGAGTCGAGAACGGTAAAACGAAACATCTTCTTTCTCTAATGATTTAAGGAAACGTCAAAGCTTCCGCGCTTCGCGCGAGAGGGGGAAACTGAATTCAGACAAATAGGGCTTATTAAGAGTCGAAAATGGTACAACGAATCGTCTTCTTTCTCTAATAATTTAAGGAAACGTCAAATCTTTCGTGCTTCGCGCGGGAGGTGGAAACTGAATTCAGACAAATAGGGCTTAATAAGAGTCGAAAACGGTACAACGAATCGTCTTCTTTCTCTAATAATTTAAGGAAACGTCAAAGCTTCCGCACTTCGCGCGAGAGGGGGAAACTGAATTCAGATGAATAGGTCTTAATAAGAGTCGAAAACGGTACGACGAATAGTCTTCCTTTCTCTAATAATTTAAAGAAACGTCAAAGCTTCCGCGCTTTGCGCGAGAGGGGGGAACTGAATTCAGATGAATAGGGCTTAATAAGACTGAGTCGAAAACGGTACGAAGAATAGTCTTCCTTTCTTTATATTGTGATGAAACGCCAAAAATTCCGCGCTTCCCGCGGAAGAGGAATACTTCATTTAGACGAGTCGAGAACGGTAAAACGAAACATCTTCTTTCTCTAATGATTTAAGGAAACGTCAAAGCTTCCGCGCTTCGCGCGAGAGGGGGAAACTGAATTCAGACAAATAGGGCTTATTAAGAGTCGAAAACGATACAACGAATCGGCTTTTTTTCTCTAATAATTTAAAGAAACGTCAAAGCTTCCGCACTTCGCGCGAGAGGGGGAAACTGAATTCAGATGAATAGGTCTTAATAAGAGTCGAAAACGGTACGACGAATAGTCTTCCTTTCTCTAATAATTTAAAGAAACGTCAAAGCTTCCGCGCTTTGCGCGAGAGGGGGGAACTGAATTCAGATGAATAGGGCTTAATAAGACTGAGTCGAAAACGGTACGAAGAATAGTCTTCCTTTCTTTATATTGTGATGAAACGCCAAAAATTCCGCGCTTCCCGCGGAAGAGGAATACTTCATTTAGACGAGTCGAGAACGGTAAAACGAAACATCTTCTTTCTCTAATGATTTAAGGAAACGTCAAAGCTTCCGCGCTTCGCGCGAGAGGGGGAAACTGAATTCAGACAAATAGGGCTTATTAAGAGTCGAAAACGGTACAACGAATCGGCTTTTTTTCTCTAATAATTTAAAGAAACGTCAAAGCTTCCGCACTTCGCGCGAGAGGGGGAAACTGAATTCAGATGAATAGGTCTTAATAAGAGTCGAAAACGGTACGACGAATAGTCTTCCTTTCTCTAATAATTTAAAGAAACGTCAAAGCTTCCGCGCTTTGCGCGAGAGGGGGGAACTGAATTCAGATGAATAGGGCTTAATAAGACTGAGTCGAAAACGGTACGAAGAATAGTCTTCCTTTCTTTATATTGTGATGAAACGCCACAAATTCCGCGCTTCGCACGGAAGAGAAAACTTCATTTAGACGAGACGAGAACGGTACAACGAAACATCTTCTTTCTCTAATGATTTAAGGAAACGTCAAAGCAAAAATTCCGCGCTTCGCACGGAAGAGGAAAACTTCTTTTAGACGAGTCGAAAACGGTATAACGAATCGGCTTTTTTTCTCTAATAATTTAAAGAAACGTCAAAGTTTCCGCGCTTTGCGCGAGAGGGAGGAACTGTATTCAGATGAATAGGGCTTAATAAGACTGAGTCGAAAACGGTACGACGAAAAGTCTTCCTTTCTTTATATTGTGATGAAACGCAAAAAATTCCGCGCTTCGCGCGGAAGAGAAATTCTTCATTTAGACGAGACGAGAACGGTACAACGAAACATCTTCTTTCTCTAATTATTTAAGGAAACGTCAAAGCTTCCGCGCTTCGCACGGGAGGGGGAAACTGAATTCAGACAAAGAGGGCTCATTAAGAGTCGAAAACGGTACAACGAATCGTCTTCTTTCTCTAATAATTTAAAGAAACGTCAAAGCTTCCGCGCTTTGCGCGAGAGGGGGGAACTGAATTCAGATGAATAGGGCTTAATAAGACTGAGTCGAAAACGGTACGACGAATAGTCTTCTTTTCTTTTTATTGTGATGAAACGCCAAAAATTCCGCGCTTCGCGCGGAAGAGGAATACTTCGTTTAGACGAGACGAGAACGGTACAACGAATCATCTTCTTTCTCTAATGATTTAAAGAAACGTCAAAGCTTCAGGGCTTCACGCGAGAGGGGGAAACTGAATTCGGACAAATAGGGCTTATTAAGAGTCGAAAATGGTACAACGAATCGTCTTCTTTCTCTAATAATTTAAGGAAACGTCAAATCTTTCGTGCTTCGCGCGGGAGGGGGAAACTGAATTCAGACAAATAGGGCTTAATAAGAGTCGAAAACGGTACAACGAATCGTCTTCTTTCTCTAATAATTTAAGGAAACGTCAAAGCTTCCGCACTTCGCGCGAGAGGGGGAAACTGAATTCAGATGAATAGGTCTTAATAAGAGTCGAAAACGGTACGACGAATAGTCTTCCTTTCTCTAATAATTTAAAGAAACGTCAAAGCTTCCGCGCTTTGCGCGAGAGGGGGGAACTGAATTCAGATGAATAGGGCTTAATAAGACTGAGTCGAAAACGGTACGAAGAATAGTCTTCCTTTCTTTATATTGTGATGAAACGCCAAAAATTCCGCGCTTCCCGCGGAAGAGGAATACTTCATTTAGACGAGTCGAGAACGGTAAAACGAAACATCTTCTTTCTCTAATGATTTAAGGAAACGTCAAAGCTTCCGCGCTTCGCGCGAGAGGGGGAAACTGAATTCAGACAAATAGGGCTTATTAAGAGTCGAAAATGGTACAACGAATCGTCTTCTTTCTCTAATAATTTAAGGAAACGTCAAATCTTTCGTGCTTCGCGCGGGAGGGGGAAACTGAATTCAGACAAATAGGGCTTAATAAGAGTCGAAAACGGTACAACGAATCGTCTTCTTTCTCTAATAATTTAAGGAAACGTCAAAGCTTCCGCACTTCGCGCGAGAGGGGCAAACTGAATTCAGATGAATAGGTCTTAATAAGAGTCGAAAACGGTACGACGAATAGTCTTCCTTTCTCTAATAATTTAAAGAAACGTCAAAGCTTCCGCGCTTTGCGCGAGAGGGGGGAACTGAATTCAGATGAATAGGGCTTAATAAGACTGAGTCGAAAACGGTACGAAGAATAGTCTTCCTTTCTTTATATTGTGATGAAACGCCAAAAATTCCGCGCTTCCCGCGGAAGAGGAATACTTCATTTAGACGAGTCGAGAACGGTAAAACGAAACATCTTCTTTCTCTAATGATTTAAGGAAACGTCAAAGCTTCCGCGCTTCGCGCGAGAGGGGGAAACTGAATTCAGACAAATAGGGCTTATTAAGAGTCGAAAACGGTACAACGAATCGGCTTTTTTTCTCTAATAATTTAAAGAAACGTCAAAGCTTCCGCACTTCGCGCGAGAGGGGGAAACTGAATTCAGATGAATAGGTCTTAATAAGAGTCGAAAACGGTACGACGAATAGTCTTCCTTTCTCTAATAATTTAAAGAAACGTCAAAGCTTCCGCGCTTTGCGCGAGAGGGGGGAACTGAATTCAGATGAATAGGGCTTAATAAGACTGAGTCGAAAACGGTACGAAGAATAGTCTTCCTTTCTTTATATTGTGATGAAACGCCAAAAATTCCGCGCTTCGCGCGGAAGAGAAATACTTCATTTAGACGAGACGAGAACGGTACAACGAAACATCTTCTTTCTCTAATTATTTAAGGAAACGTCAAAGCTTCCGCGCTTCGCGCGAGAGGGGTAAACTGAATTCGGACAAATAGGGCTTATTAAGAGTCGAAAATGGTACAACGAATCCTCTTCTTTCTCTAATAATTTAAGGAAACGTCAAATCTTTCGTGCTTCGCGCGGGAGGGGGAAACTGAATTCAGACAAATAGGGCTTAATAAGAGTCGAAAACGGTACAACGAATCGTCTTCTTTCTCTAATAATTTAAGGAAACGTCAAAGCTTCCGCACTTCGCGCGAGAGGGGGAAACTGAATTCAGATGAATAGGTCTTAATAAGAGTCGAAAACGGTACGACGAATAGTCTTCCTTTCTTTATATTGTGATGAAACGCCAAAAATTCCGCGCTTCCCGCGGAAGAGGAATACTTCATTTAGACGAGTCGAGAACGGTAAAACGAAACATCTTCTTTCTCTAATGATTTAAGGAAACGTCAAAGCTTCCGCGCTTCGCGCGAGAGGGGGAAACTGAATTCAGACAAATAGGGCTTATTAAGAGTCGAAAACGGTACAACGAATCGGCTTTTTTTCTCTAATAATTTAAAGAAACGTCAAAGCTTCCGCACTTCGCGCGAGAGGGGGAAACTGAATTCAGATGAATAGGTCTTAATAAGAGTCGAAAACGGTACGACGAATAGTCTTCCTTTCTCTAATAATTTAAGGAAACGTCAAAGCTTCCGCACTTCGCGCGAGAGGGGGAAACTGAATTCAGATGAATAGGTCTTAATAAGAGTCGAAAACGGTACGACGAATAGTCTTCCTTTCTCTAATAATTTAAAGAAACGTCAAAGCTTCCGCGCTTTGCGCGAGAGGGGGGAACTGAATTCAGATGAATAGGGCTTAATAAGACTGAGTCGAAAACGGTACGAAGAATAGTCTTCCTTTCTTTATATTGTGATGAAACGCCAAAAATTCCGCGCTTCCCGCGGAAGAGGAATACTTCATTTAGACGAGTCGAGAACGGTAAAACGAAACATCTTCTTTCTCTAATGATTTAAGGAAACGTCAAAGCTTCCGCGCTTCGCGCGAGAGGGGGAAACTGAATTCAGACAAATAGGGCTTATTAAGAGTCGAAAACGGTACAACGAATCGGCTTTTTTTCTCTAATAATTTAAAGAAACGTCAAAGCTTCCGCACTTCGCGCGAGAGGGGGAAACTGAATTCAGATGAATAGGTCTTAATAAGAGTCGAAAACGGTACGACGAATAGTCTTCCTTTCTCTAATAATTTAAAGAAACGTCAAAGCTTCCGCACTTCGCGCGAGAGGGGGAAACTGAATTCAGATGAATAGGTCTTAATAATAGTCGAAAATGGTACGACGAATAGTCTTCCTTTCTCTAATAATTTAAAGAAACGTCAAAGCTTCCGCGCTTTGCGCGAGAGGGGGGAACTGAATTCAGATGAATAGGGCTTAATAAGACTGAGTCGAAAACGGTACGAAGAATAGTCTTCCTTTCTTTATATTGTGATGAAACGCCAAAAATTCCGCGCTTCGCGCGGAAGAGAAATACTTCATTTAGACGAGACGAGAACGGTACAACGAAACATCTTCTTTCTCTAATTATTTAAGGAAACGTCAAAGCTTCCGCGCTTCGCGCGAGAGGGGTAAACTGAATTCGGACAAATAGGGCTTATTAAGAGTCGAAAATGGTACAACGAATCCTCTTCTTTCTCTAATAATTTAAGGAAACGTCAAATCTTTCGTGCTTCGCGCGGGAGGGGGAAACTGAATTCAGACAAATAGGGCTTAATAAGAGTCGAAAACGGTACAACGAATCGTCTTTTTTCTCTAATAATTTAAGGAAACGTCAAAGCTTCCGCACTTCGCGCGAGAGGGGGAAACTGAATTCAGATGAATAGGTCTTAATAAGAGTCGAAAACGGTACGACGAATAGTCTTCCTTTCTTTATATTGTGATGAAACGCCAAAAATTCCGCGCTTCCCGCGGAAGAGGAATACTTCATTTAGACGAGTCGAGAACGGTAAAACGAAACATCTTCTTTCTCTAATGATTTAAGGAAACGTCAAAGCTTCCGCGCTTCGCGCGAGAGGGGGAAACTGAATTCAGACAAATAGGGCTTATTAAGAGTCGAAAACGGTACAACGAATCGGCTTTTTTTCTCTAATAATTTAAAGAAACGTCAAAGCTTCCGCACTTCGCGCGAGAGGGGGAAACTGAATTCAGATGAATAGGTCTTAATAAGAGTCGAAAACGGTACGACGAATAGTCTTCCTTTCTCTAATAATTTAAGGAAACGTCAAAGCTTCCGCACTTCGCGCGAGAGGGGGAAACTGAATTCAGATGAATAGGTCTTAATAAGAGTCGAAAACGGTACGACGAATAGTCTTCCTTTCTCTAATAATTTAAAGAAACGTCAAAGCTTCCGCGCTTTGCGCGAGAGGGGGGAACTGAATTCAGATGAATAGGGCTTAATAAGACTGAGTCGAAAACGGTACGAAGAATAGTCTTCCTTTCTTTATATTGTGATGAAACGCCAAAAATTCCGCGCTTCCCGCGGAAGAGGAATACTTCATTTAGACGAGTCGAGAACGGTAAAACGAAACATCTTCTTTCTCTAATGATTTAAGGAAACGTCAAAGCTTCCGCGCTTCGCGCGAGAGGGGGAAACTGAATTCAGACAAATAGGGCTTATTAAGAGTCGAAAACGGTACAACGAATCGGCTTTTTTTCTCTAATAATTTAAAGAAACGTCAAAGCTTCCGCACTTCGCGCGAGAGGGGGAAACTGAATTCAGATGAATAGGTCTTAATAAGAGTCGAAAACGGTACGACGAATAGTCTTCCTTTCTCTAATAATTTAAAGAAACGTCAAAGCTTCCGCGCTTTGCGCGAGAGGGGGGAACTGAATTCAGATGAATAGGGCTTAATAAGACTGAGTCGAAAACGGTACGAAGAATAGTCTTCCTTTCTTTATATTGTGATGAAACGCCAAAAATTCCGCGCTTCGCGCGGAAGAGAAATACTTCATTTAGACGAGACGAGAACGGTACAACGAAACATCTTCTTTCTCTAATTATTTAAGGAAACGTCAAACCTTCCGCGCTTCGCGCGAGAGGGGTAAACTGAATTCGGACTAATAGGGTTTATTAAGAGTCGAAAACGGTACAACGAATCGTCTTCTTTCTCTAATAATTTAAGGAAACGTCAAATCTTTCGCGCTGCGCGCAGGAGGGGGGAAACTGAATTAAGACAAATAGGGCTTAATAAGAGTCGAAAACGGTACAACGAATGGTCTTCTTTCTCTAATAATTTAAAGAAACGTCAAAGCTTCCGCGCTTTGCGCGAGAGGGGGGAACTGAATTCAGATGAATAGGGCTTAATTAGACTGAGTCGAAAACGGTACGACGAATAGTCTTCTTTTCTTTATAGGGCTTATTTAGAGTCGAAAACGGTACAACGAATCGTGTTCTTTCTCAAATAATTTAAGGAAACGTCAAAGCTTCCGCGCTTTGCGCGAGAGGGGGAAACTGAATTCAGACAAAATTAATAGGGCTTATTTAGAGTCGAAAACGGTAGAACGAATCGTCTTCTTTCTCTAATAATTTAATGAAACGTCAAAACTTCCGCGCTTCACGTAGGTGGGGGTAGCTTCATTCAGATAAGGATTAAGAGTCGAGAACAGTACACCGAATCGTCTGCTTTTTCTCATAATTTAATGAAACGTCAAAGCTTCCGCGCTTCGCGCGGGAGGGGGAAAAACTGAATTCAGACAAGGATAAAGAGTCGAGAACAGTACACCGAGTCGTCTGCTTTTTCTCATAATTTAATGAAACGTCAAAGCTTCCGCGCTTTGCTCGGGAGGGGGGGGGGATACTGAATTCAGAAAAGGATAAACAGTCGAGAACGGACCAGCAAATCGTCTTCTTTTTTATAATAATTTAATGAAACGTCAAAGCTTTCGCGCTTCGCGCGGGAGGGGGGGGGGGGGAAACTTCATTCAGCCAAGGATTACCAGTCGAAAACGGTACAATTAATCGTCTTCTTTTCCTAATAATTTAAGGAAACGTCTAAGCTTCCGCGCTTCGCGCGGGAGGCCCATCACCCACACCCCTTATGAGCGCGCTTTTAAGTGATTCTCTTGCTCACTACCGCCCCTCCCTAAAATGAGATCCTAGCTCCGCGCCTGCATTAAAATATATAGCTATGTTGCTGACTAAATTGAAGAAATAATTCGTATATTTATGTCGTCGAGGAAAATGACCATTTTGAGAAAGAAGACGATTCGTCGTACTGTTCTCGACTCGTCTAAATGAAGTTTTCCCCTTCCGCGCGAAGCGCGGAATTTTTGGCGTTTCATCACAATATAAAGAAAGGAAGACGATTCGTCGTACCGTTGTTGACTCTTAAACCTTGTTTGAATTTAGTTTCCCCGAAAAATTGTCTTTAGCTGATATTATAGGAACGTGAAACTTCGAGAAAATACAAGTATTGTAGTTGTAGTCACTCTTAAAGTCGTCACAGTGGATAAGAAGTCACAGTTCGTAGGGAAAAAAACTTGTCGGCCGACCGACAATATACATCTCACCGACTTCAAACTTCTGCATTGATATAGTAGACGAGGATCGAGCAAGAATACCGACACAGCTGACCCGACACAGCAACATATTTACCCGTGTCTTTCTTGCTCCCTCGACGAGACGACTCCACCCAACAACCCCCTTCTCTCTTTTACTCCCACTCCTCCTCTCTCAGACTCTTACCTCCCATCTCTCTCCTCTCTTTCATCTCCCGTTTCTTTTGTTTCCCTTTCACTCTTATTTCTTCTTTTTTCCTTTTTTTTTTCTTTTTTCCCTTTCTTTCCTCTCCTCCCTCTTTTTCTCTTTTCTCTTTCTTTCTTCTCTTTTCTTTTCTTTCTTTTCCTTTCTTTCCTTTCTTTTCCTTTCTTTCTTTTCTTTTCCTTTTCTTTTTTTCTTTTCTTTCCCTTTCCCTCTTTTTTTCCCTCTCTTTTTTTCCCTCTCTTTTTTTTCCTCCCCCTTTTCTCTTTTTCCCGACGGCAGCGCAATTTTACCGACAATATCCTGACAGGTGGGGGGGGGGGGGGGTGTCGCACCCCCCCCCCCACACCCCCCCTTTGGCGACGCCCCTGAGTAGAAAGTAGAGAGGGTGTTTTTTTTTTTTGGTGTGCGTGTGCGTGCGTGTGTGTGTGTGTGCGTGTGCGTGTTTGTGTGTTTAGTGGGTGAGTGGGTGATAGATAGAAATATATATGGAGTAGAGAGAGACAAACGAGAAGAAACAGTTATTAAGGGATGTCATTTTTGTCCATTCACTGAATAGTTGAATACTCTCTTTGAAGCTAAAAAAAATGATTGAATGAAAATGTTATTCCGCGATGAATTATTCAAGACATGTTTGGTTGGGGTATTCTATAAACGATTGCGATTAATCGCAACCTTTTTTTACATAAGAGATAGGGGACTGCAAACTTGCGATTGGTTAGGATCAATCGCAACTCTTTATAAGACAGGGCCCATGCAGGTCACTGGCATGATGGCATCCAATTAATTTGTTTCCGATAGCATATCTGACAGCCGGGCGCGATCACTTGTTTTGATGGTTGTAATATTGCTATCGTCTTCAGTGCACTAAAGTGTGGAAATATTTTCCGTCTTCTTCTGCCAATCGTGATTAACGGAAAAGAATACAATAGCGAAAATAAGCCTTCTTTCAAGATAATGGGGAAATTTGCCAGTCTGCTTACCTTGATCTTTCACTTCGAATTATTGTCAATTTTCCTTCTAACTTTGATTGATTTGAGAGTCTTGTCTAGATAGCTTCTAAAGTAATAAAATCATTTGTTTTGCCATACATTGCATCAGTATACTCGCATAGCACAATATCTATGAATGAATAAACTTGGCCAGCTATAACTACCATGGCAGCCATCTTTGGAAAAATTGCAAAAAGATTGCAAAATAATTAAAATAGTGATGCCCTACCTCCTCCTTCTTTGTTTAAATTCTGGACGAGAAACACATTATTTTAGTTTTTTGGCCTAATAGAAGAGAGTTGCTTGTATGGGGGGGGGGGGGACATGTTGTGGTTGCTGGATGAAAAGAAGATTGAAGGGTGAAGATATATTGGATAGAGAGAAGGATGAATATACGATGGACACACAAACAGAAGGAATGAAGTGTTAAGTGTAACATCACAATTTCCAATACAAAGCAGTATTTCAGTGCAGGACTTGTTTATTCATACCAATTCATAATAATCATACACACAAACACACTGTAAAAAAATAATAGTCGAAATAACTCAATAAAATTGAGGAAAAGAATTGCCTTATTTTTATTAAGTAAATATTACCTACGGCATCTTAAGTAGAATTTACTTATTTTGCTGAATAAATTTTTACTCAGTTAAATCGAGTTACATTAACGTAAATAATTTAAGTATTGTAATCATTTTAGATAATTAAAAAAAAGCTATGATAGGATTACATATTGCACGATTTGGTACCCATCTAATCTAACAAATAACATCCACTAATCATCCACTACTTCTATTTAAGATTAATCACTAATCACTAACACTACTTCTATTTAAGATTAAGATTCGACACATATTGAAAGGCTCCAAATTTTATATATACTTGATCGTAGGATCTTAAAAGGAAAATTGGTTGACAATTTCCTGAAATATCAAGTTTTTTTTTGTTTTGAACTGGGTAACAATTAAAAATTGTCTTGTCTTTGCTTAGCCATGTTAAATGAATTAGTAAATGTTTTAAAGTCCTTAAATTTTCATTCAACCACAAAAAAGAATTGTTTTATTTTAAAAAGAGTTTAATTGGGTCTTAATGAATATTCATTAATTATGTAAATATTTCTATTACGCACTGCATCGGTCCTTACTTTAAAAAGATAAGAATAATCAACATAAATTGTTTGAGTAATACGTATAATTTCTGATTTTGAGTTAAAATTACTAAATTAATACAAGCTGAAATTACTTAAAGTTCTTATGTATTTGATTTTACTTAAATATTCCACGTATATTCTACTAAATTGAAAGTTTGAGTTAGCAAGACTTAAATTTAGTGCGTAAGTGGCAAAACTAATGTTTTCAAGTAAATTCTACATGGAAAAGATACGTAAAAATTACCAATGAACAAATTATTTTTTACAGTGCAGAAGGAGTGAAGTTTTAAGTGTAACATTACTATTTCCCAATACAAAGCAGTATTTTTAGTGAAGAACTTGTTAATTAAATATTCATATACAATTCATAATGATCATAACATGACAACATTTTCTCAAGAAAAATAATTGGTTAAGGTAAAATATGATTCGTGCCACTTTGAAGATGAAACCTTCAAACCTTTCGCTATGTGCCTCTACCAAGGCAAGGTGTGCCTATGTGCTATGTTATATTAATATTTATAAGTAAAGCGATCAAAAACATCAACATTACACGTTCTATGATACAATTCAACGACAACATATACATGACATACAGTGTACTTATGCCTCGTGCATCTGTGCTTCATTGTTTAAAATGATGCAATGTTTCTAGGCTTTCACAGAACTTTGTTTTAACACACATGCTAACCTTTAACTATCATAGACAGCTTACTCAATTCTTGTCTCATGATATATAAGTTCTCTCTGCTCAGTATTGTCCAGTGCGCCATATCACACGCGTAAGGAGGTGTTTACCTCGAATAGTGATTGAAAACTCACAAGGTTACTAAACCAAAATGCGAGAAAAAAAAACATAAGATGATAAATATCAAAGACATTGAAAGCAGACCTTCATAAAAAAGATAACATCCCAAATAAACTTTATCCATTTTGTATCACTCAATGAGAAGTTGACATTGAACAAGGGAGGCGAATGAAGTCAAGATTGTATTCATCAAAACAAAGAGATAATCATAAATTTGCTTATAATAAGCATTTCCTTGAGTTTTACTTGATATTAACAACTTTTTGTTTTTAACTACCTAATAGTCAATGTAAATAAATGAGCAATTGTTTTTGGAATGAGATAACACAAACATAATGGCGTTGCCTCAGCCAAACTTGGTACAAGAGGATTTTGACAATACTTTTTGAAAAGCCTGCCGTTCAGTCATCCTTGGCAGCACAATAATGAAAATGGTATCATTAGACAGGGTATTAATCTTTCTTTATAATAAAAATATGATTCAAGGTCACATAGGTATACATATTTTTAATTAGAATTTTTTTCTTTTCCTCTTTACCTCTTCAGAGGGACTTTATTATTCCAGTTCAAAATACCTATAAACTATTTACAAAACAAGTAAAATGAAACACATGACTTATATACAATTAGAAACTACCAAAATTAGGTACACTTTTTTGATACGCACCTGTATTGTGATTATTAAAAAGAGGGTACATAACCTGGCATTCATAAAATGTAAACACCATATCATATACTATTAAAATATAAAACTATCTATAAAAAAGTGGCACGCTAGGGCAGTCTCCCCCGGTCAATAGAAGTATGAACAAATGGTCAATCGCCTCATTTGACAATTGTCCAGGGTTATTCCACTCTAGATACTGTTGTCCGGCCAAGGACACTTTGTTGACCACGATTTTCCGGTAATAACCATGTAATTTTTAAACATAACTCGCATTTATCTAAGCTATAAAACAGACGCTTTTTCCAAATAGGAAAATGTGACTTGATTATAATAAGGTGAAATGCACATCATTTACCAACAGACAAACGAAGATAAAAAGAATGAGAAAAAAACATTTCCTTATCGACGACCCGCGACGAATGCAACAGTATTTTATTGTGTGAGTCACGATTTATAATGAAATGCGGAAATACATATACAAATACGTGTAAATATTTTTAATAGAAAAAATTAAGTTTTAAAGACAATTACGGTACTTTTGAATACCATTTAGACTCACGAAAATGTGTAAATGTAATTGAAAAAACACCGTTGAGATATTTATAAAAAAAGATATATATATATTAATAATAATAATTAATGTCTTATCAACATTCATTAAAGCCACACTGTACTAGAAGCGATATCGCGAAACCCTCTAGCGCCATCTCAGGTCAGCTGTAGCAGGATGGTACCGTAAGGGTCTTTTTTTTTTTTTTACCAAACCTTGTCATTCTATCGCTGCATTTGATTGGCTCAATAGGAACCAATGCGCTAGTCATAAATATTCATGATACGCACGCATACAGAATCCGATGCGATAATGAGATTTCATACAAAAATTACAAGTGCAAACCTATTTTTACTTAAAATGAATGACATTGCGAGAAAATCGGGTGGCTTACTATAAGCGAATGATTACCCAGGTCATAAATTGTCCATATCATTGCGACATACTGGCATGAAGTCTAGAATCTGGCCGATTTAATTTTGATCTCCAACACACCGTACCTACTCAAATATTCATATATCAAATATTAATATGCAGAGCAGCGTGGCAAGATTAGATTTAAAAAAGACGCGTCCCGTAACTCAGTGCGCTGATGGTCTTCACATCGAGTCCTCTTCATGCTGCAATACAGTTCACGGTTTAATAGCACATGTCCCAAATCAAATGACCCCAAATATCCACAGATCTAAAACATGAAGAGGTCTCACTTTGTACATTTTGAAATAATCACTCTTACAGTGAGGGAGGTGCTACATAAATAGTCTTTGTTTCCCTTTTCAAATAATACTTCCACCTGTATATCACGGAGTGCACTGCCTGTGCATGAATGAATAATTATTACATAACTGTCACGAGCATGTATCCATTATTTTGTCTCCGTGTATTTCACAATTTGGTCTGCAATGAACTTTATCTGCTCATGCTCAGACTGCAACTATGATTATGTGTTGGGTTTAATACGCCATGTTAGCAAGTTGACCATGAGGTAGCGCTGTGTAATATACTGCATGCTAGGGCAGAACATTCATCAGTTCAGTATCGCTTTAAGTAGATATTCATTGATTTTAAAAACTAACTTTATTTTCATTATTGCAAAGTTGAAACTTTGATTCGACAAGGTTATCAAAATTCAATGCTTGGAAACATTCGAAGTAATGATTATTATAAATTACAAAACGCTTAAATACAGCCCCGGCATAGCACCTGAAGAGCTCTCCGAACGCTGCTGAGATGTGTGAGATTACAGTATGAACATGACTTGCACAAGCAGACGATGCCCCATGACATCTCACACATTTTCAGTGCCTTTGTTTTCATCTTCTCTTGAGTTTTTTCTCTTACTTCACTACCGTCAGGCTAAATATATAATCTATTGCCTCACTCTAAACCCCGCGCATGGTTTTATTTTGATGACAAATGCAGCGATACAAAAATAAGGTAATTTGTCGCTTGTAAACAAAATAAGACGCCATTGTAGGCCTATATTCAGCTGCACACACCGGGTTATGTTCGGCGTTTCAAGAGGGAACAAATACCGTCCTTAATATCATTCCGGGTGTTTTTCAATTTTGAAAGTCTGGTTTCTTTGATTGTTATTTAACCCCTATCCTGTGTATTTACAAGCAAAAGATTTTAGTTATCAGAATCGGGTCATATCCCCTTTTGAATGGTTTGACATGCCATTACATTTATATACACTAAACTCATTATAATTTGAGAAATAATAGCTTTGCAATTATGTTCATTTTCTATGGGATGTCGTCTGCTTGGGCAGTGTTGGTCCATATAGTGACGTCATTAAAACATCGTTATTTTTCCGGCGAATCTCTCGTATATCACAGCTGCTATGGAGGTTGTTGTATTTGTATTTTTATAAATCACCCGATATGTAGTTGACCTAAAACTTATACGATGGCCATCTGTTAGCTTACCAGTTTCTAGTGATACATTAGTTGACATATTTGTGATCTTCTTTGAATTTCACCTTTAGGCACTCATCTAAATTAAGATATACATATTTACATGAAACAAAGAACAAACAACTAAACTAACCAACTGTGCATTGCACCAATTACATCATGCTTTCAAATCACCAATGCATTAACAACGTGAAGTGGTCTACTAAATTCTTTCATTTGTATCTCGTGTTTACATATTATATAATGACTCATCGCATACCGTATTTGATGTAAGCAGAATATTTCTATGGATCTATGAAGTTTAAAGAATCTAAAATATACAAATGAATTTATGATAAAAACTAAAGAAATAGTTCACAATTAATCGAAGACAATATCGAGACAAAAATGACTAAAGCGAACCAATAATAACGGTTCAACAAATTGTTATTGTTTTAAATAGAAAATGACGAAAAGGCCCATGACGTCGGTATATTTCATGCAACTTTTAGTCATTTCTCCTTCTCGCAATTTCGTCCATTTTTGTTTTTCTTCATCGGTGAATTATTTGCCAGAACTTATATTAAGAAAATTCGAAAAGAAATCTCTGAAAGTTCCGCAATTTCCCTATGCTTTTATAGCAGTATCTGACATATGGTGGGTAGTTTATAGTCGCACTTGAAGTCCACCCAACCTGACAGAGTAACAGCCACACAGTTTTCAAAGAAACCACCATCCGGAGAACCACGGAGCCAACCTGAAAGATAAATTTGTTTTCATGATAAAAACGGGAAAAAAACTATTAGTCTACATGCCATTAGGCCACCCCCCCCTTCCCCACATTAAAAACATTTAATGATTCAGTTCAACACAATTCATTGTTTTATAGGCTGAAATTGAAAGTTGTGGCAATTTTCGTTTATTATTTCTGTACTGAATAGTTATCGCGTTCCTTATGTTTAAAAAAAAATATTAAAAAAAAAAAATAATAATAAAAAAAATCTTACTGGTTGTATTCGGGACAGCTCCTGTGTCATCTACGTAGTGTCCTTCGGCTTGTATGTCGTTGAGGTTGATCCATGCGACACGTCCGAAGTGCCTGATGTGTGTGTACACCTCTTCGTCTTCAAAGAGGAGAGACGGTGCCTTGTCTCCTGTAGCCGTGCTTATCGGTCTAAGAGAGAGGCAGAAGTCGTGGGCCTCTTGCCAAGATTTCATCGTATAACCTCGATAGCACTTCGAGTACGTGCATGTCCACTCTGACTCTACGGAAATAACAAAATATAGCAGAAGATGAGGGACTCTATTCGGTTTGAAATTCCGCGCGAAACATTTGACCCGCTGACCTTTGTAACCCCCAGCAACAGGAGCGGGCTAGCTCGTAAGTGAGAACGAAGCGAACCTCTGGTCAGGAGCGATCCACTGGATTGGTCTAGCCTAGATCGTTCTAGGAAGTGAGTGAGAACGGGGTCTATATAACCCAAGGATATCGACTGTTATCTTCTAGTAGATGTTTCATTAAAAAAAGACAATCATCGAATTTTGTCTCTCCCACCTGTGACCATAATTTTATTAATGTTCCAAAATAGACGAAAGGAGTATATTTTGATCCTCTAGTCTCACCTCGCCTTCGATAGGTGGGCGAGACAAAAATCGGTATAATGTGTCGAGAAATTAGAAGAGGTATTTGTGCGCATTTTATTTTTGTGTTTCAATTAAGATAATTTATACTCATAAGTGGAAGCCTCAGAATAAAGACCACCTGCCTACAGGGGCCAGTGACACCTCATTGTTTAAGCTAATTCTCTTATTTGAATATCCTTGATCAACTGGTCTGACTCTATTCATAACTATTTATTCCTTAGATTTGACAAAACAGATAATTTAAAAGTGATCAGTGATACACTCGTCACACATTGAGACACAACTATTCATTTGTGTCTTTAAATTTCCAGCAAAAGTTAGCCAGAAGATGAATTTGGAACCATGCTGCATGCATGCTCGACAGAAAATTCGTGGCGTCTATACTTTATCGCTGTTATAATTATGCAAAACCATCAGAAAAGTATCCTCTTAAAATCTAGAAAAAGGGTATTAGTATGAGTGAATAAATGATTCGGTACACTCTTTTTCAGCATGTATCAAAAATATTGTTACCATCAAGGTATCCCCTTCACGCACAACACTAAGATATAAAAAGAACTTGTCTTCAGTGACAAATGACAGTTTTTTTATAAGCTAGTGCAATCCTTGCTTCCGATTAGTTATCAGCAGATATGTCACTGATTGTTGTCATTTGTCATTGCGAAAAAAAATTGTGAAACGGCTCCCTGTTGTCCCCGTGGATCTATACTTGGTCCTTTAATGTTTCAAAGAACAAGATCAACTAATAAAATGTTGATGCAAATTTACACATTCAAGAACGGTTTCCATGATAAAT
The DNA here is from genome assembly GCA_035222895.1 of Strongylocentrotus droebachiensis. NCBI lineage: Eukaryota > Metazoa > Echinodermata > Echinoidea > Camarodonta > Strongylocentrotidae > Strongylocentrotus > Strongylocentrotus droebachiensis. Next base: position 17,167 of record JAVYIG010013852.1, on the reverse strand, counting down.
TACTAGAATTTTAGTCTTCTTGTTTTATTCAGTCTCACTTTTCTTACTGTCTCAGAATGGGCATCCATTGGGGACATTTGTCCCTTCTTCCATTTATGACAGGGAAACAACTATAATTTCCCCCTTATTACAGGAATATGGTAAATTGGGTACCTCACATCAAGTTTCGACGACATGACTGTTATTATGTTTAAAATAATAAAACGGGGAGTAATTAAACATGAATGCAATAGAAACATTTGGGGATCAAAAGAATATCAAATGAGTGTGTTTCAAAAATAATATGAGAAGAAATTAATATGGAATTTGTTTGCACAACTTATTTATTTTTTGCAGGATAACATTTGGACGAAAGAAATATTGTGATTACATACCAACAGAAACGAGGGTGATGTTGAAAGAACAGTTAGTGTTTACAAGGCCACTGTTGTCGGCCACAACGTAGAAGACGTTGATGGAGCTGTTCACTACAACGATATCTCCAGGTTGGTAGTTAGCGATGATCAATGCAATCCCTGACGCATCACTGGCCGTTGGTGGCGTCCAGAAGATTTGTATGGCATTTGTGACAACTGAGTAAATCTGGTTCGAAGGGCAGGATGTTACCACAGGAGGAGTGGTATCGACTACAAGATGAAGACGTTATTTTTTTTATTAAAAAAACAAAAATGTAATGGTTCCTGGGAGAAATTTCAATTATTTAAACATATTTGTGGCTTACACCCAGTAAATAATAATACAGCATTTATTATGCGCCATCGATCTAGTAAACTATTCTGAGGCGCAGAGGGATAGAATTAGAAATTAGAATTAGATCGATTGATCGATCTGTATTGAAAAACAAGTCAGAAAAAACTTGGAACCAGCGGGACTGAACCTGCATCTACTGCTTGCCGGGCAGCGACTCTACCACCAGGCCATCACTGGTCCATGGCACAGTCACGATAAACTAGAAACAAATACCCAAAGCTCTCCTGATTCATTATGACTTATTAATATTCATTAGTCCGCCATAGGACAATAACTTTTAAATAGACATTTACTGGGTGTAAGCCACAAATATGTTTAAATAAGACGTAATTTGTTTATGTTTTATTGTATTGTTATCTATTCAAACCATTGAGGGCTTAGGAAAACGGATACAGAGACATTTACTTGATTTAAAGCCAGTCTGCACTAGTTAAGCCAGGAAGAATTAGACCACCCAGTGTGGTCACTGACAGGTGGTTATCTCATCAACTCAGCTTTCAATTAACATAAGAAAACGAGGATCACCGGGGGGAACAACGGGCACTGCTTAGGCATTGTTTTATATATAGAAGGAGTAAGTAGCTACAAGGATCGAGTGCAGTGGGGACTTTAATATTGTATGGAACGATTACGACTATGAGTCCCGATAATATCTCTCCTTCTGTTCTGCCTAGACGCACCTTTTCCCCTTGACCCCTACGCACGGTGATCTTAACATGATAGGTGTACATGTCCAAGACGTACAAGTGGCGACCCGACGTATGCTTCAGCGACATTTGCTTCAGGGTTTATTTCCTCAAAAATGTAGGGTAGGGTTACAATTTGGTCTCGGATTGATTTAAGGCGTAGTGTTAAGAGCGGTCTGTCCACAAAGGAACTTAAGACTTCGACTGGTGCAATTATTGGCACAAAAGCAGATGTCGTTCCATCAACAGTATCGCACTCTATATAAGCGGCTTGAATGAATTTATTTTCCTTACCCGTCCTGACGTTGATGTTGAAGGTACAAGAAGATTCTTGGGTTCCGCTCTTAACGGCAAAGGTGTACACAACCTCAGTTAGCCCGACTGGGAATACATCTCCCGATCTATAGTTAAAGGTGATCAAGAGGTTGGCTCCATCTGTACTGACAGCCGATGGTGGGGTGAACTCTACCGACTTATTCGGGGTACCAAGCTCAACGGTTACGTTGACATCGTCCACGCAAGCGACAATCATCCCCTGGGTCAATTCAGGCTGATTTGTGTCGGTGTCAACTGGTTTAAAGATTGATAGATAGTGACTTATGTTAAGTTCGTTGATAGTTGCTAGCGTGAAGTGAAGAATACTTAAGGGTAACCCTCAGACAAACTTGTCTATAAAGGCCACTCAAAGGAAACAGAAAAAGTGGCCACTGTAGACAGGTTCTACAACACTCATTTCTTTCTCAAGGAAGAAAAAATACCCATTTTTATAGAGAGGTGGCAACTAAGACAGGTTTTACTGTAATTAGTAAGACACGTTCTTCATAGGACTAGCAGTTTCTAAAATGAAATACTTAATTCATATATTGTCAGTCCTAGATGGACCAATGACCAACCTGTACCTGTTAAGTCTCAAGACTAGATCTTCCTAATTGGTAGTAGGTCTATGATTTGAGCCTAGCTTTTGTAGGCCAGTGATCCTCAATAATATAAACAAATTGTTGCCTACTAGTTGAACAAAATTAATGTTGCAGAAATGGCTAAGACCATTCGGGCAACAGTTATCATAACGACAATAAAGGGCTTCCATATTCCAGTTGTTCGATTGTCACGCAGCTATAAAGTAAGACTACCCTTGCGACAAACCCAAACAAATCAGAACTAGCTTAGGGCAGTATATGCAATAACAAGTTGTAATGTATTTGTTTCGGTTCAATTTAATATTGTGTATTGTTTTCATGGGGGGGGGGCGGGGCGGGCGTCAGGGGAACATTATACATTTGTTCAGGGGGGGGGGGGGCACGTGCCTCTCTCCCGAGTGCGCGTCAGGATCTGATTTTCTCTGCCTGGTGTGCATAAAGTATATGTTTTCATGTTCTATAACTGGGACCAAACTCAACAGAAGCGGACAAACTTTTCTGTTGCTCTTACGTTCATAAGGTTCAGTACAATATTCCCCTTGAAATCCAGTTGAGCAGTGACATAGATAGCCCGTCATGGTTTCCTCACACCAGCCATTTGCACATGGATTCACGTCACAATCTGTGAAATATTTAAATGATTGAAGATGGAAGTGCTTTAAGATTTATTCAGGGCATTCATTGTTGGAAAATAGGTTTACAAAATATTGTGTACCACATAAATCATGATTTCCATGGATTACAAATGTTATAGTTTAATTTGTTGTGAACTGTTTTATACATGACAAGAATTAGGTAAATCAATATACATGCTGAGTCTCGTTAACGATTTTAAAGATAGTAGAGAAAGAAACAGTTACCTGGGAATCTGCACACTCGACGTCCGGGAGGAATGCCTAGTCCTCTCTGCCTTCTGGTGCAACCGACCATCTCGAATGGATGTGGGATAATCTTTGGGATGGTGTCTACCATACTGCCATTTGGATGTCCTTTCTTCTGACACTCAAAGAACATTGGTAAGGTGTAATTCAGGCCGAATCTGTCTGTACAGCAAGTCTTTGTCTCATCGCTGCTTCCATCCGATGACACGAGGAAAGCTGTTTAATTGGAAGATATGAGAAGAGAAGTTCCTACAGTTTCATCGAAATCCTCCCTTTTTAAGACCATCTTAGCCGTCTGTGGTGATCCAATTTTACTAGAACCTTCTTTGACGTACCTCTCCAATTTTAGGTGTTTTTATTTCATGTATTCTCTGCCAATCGCAATTCTGAAAGATTTTGACTACTTCGTTTTCTCTACTAACCTGACTAAGAGCTGATTATCAGCACGGACAAGACCTTACATTAAAATATTTTAAATATGTTTGTTAGTGCCTGAAACTGCTTATCCAGAAGAAAATAAGTATCGTTAGTCGTTACCATTATATCTATCATTTTACCATCACTATCTGAATATCATCATAGTTGTCCTTTACATTTTGAGAAATTTGCAATAACACCGCTGTAAACACGATAATTACGTGGAAAAGAAGCGATATAAATATATATAAAAGTGCGAGAATTCTCAACTCTGACATGACAACATCTACGTCACACATTCCTAGACTATTTCCTTGACGCCTATATTTATATATACTCTGTCGCTCATATAGTTGGAATATTTTTGTTTTACCCCAATTTATGGAATTATTTTTAAAATAATTTAAAAATAATAGATCTAGATAAATAGTATACATTCTCAGAATTTATTGAATAATAATTTGACAATGTGTCTTTTGCGTGACTGCTAAAGGATTTGTGTGCTACTATGCTTATCAACTAGGGGACCTACGCCCTTAAGTCATAAATGACAGTAATGAGGATTAATGCCCCACAAAATGGCACTAATATAGCACATCGACAAGGTTTTGATCCTGGGGCCTCACAGTTACGAGGCCATTGGTTTGTCTCTGAACCATGACTGTACGCAGCGGGGGCTAGGGTAGGGGCAGTTTCCATAAATAAAACAAAACAATAATGCATGGCCGTACAGAGGATTTTTTCATGTTGGGGACCGGGGTAAAATGTAATAAATTATTGACAATTTATTGCATTTTTTTTTTTTTTAATTTATGGAAACTGCGTCTACCCTAGGCCCCGCTGCGTACAGTCATGGTTCCGTGACAAACCAATGGCCTCGTAACTGTGATGCCCCAGGATTAAAACTGTGTAGATGTGCTATATTAGTGCCCTTTTGTGGGGCATTAATCCTCATTACTGTCATTTATGACTTAAGGGCGTAGGTTCCCTAGTTGATAAGCATAGTAACAAATCCTTTAGCAGTCACCCAAAGCACACATTGGCAAATTATCATTCAATAAATTCTGAGAATGTATACTATTATCTAGATCTATTATTTTTAAATTATTTTTAAAATAATTCCATAAATTGGGGTCAAACAAAAATATTCCAACTATATGAGCGACAGTGTATATTTATATATAGCGGCCATTACCTAAAGACCTAAAGCATGCTGCGATGACATAGATGAATTTCAAAACACGGTTCTGTTCCATACCCTGTGTTTAGGAAGAAAAAAAGATTGCGAATAAATCATTTGTTATTTTATCACATGAGTTCACATTTTCTCTTTGAAGTCAGCCTTTGCATTAATGTATTTGTAAAGCTTTTCCCTCTATTTCTCAAAGGCATTGTTAACCAATGTTTCCAGTTTTACAAATCGGATATCGATGCATGGCCCTGTGTGTTATCAGTGTCTGGGATATGGTAATATATTTGAAGCTCTTAAAAATGCGCTTCAAAATGATCATGAAGGGCTTCAAAAAAGTAAAAATCTTGAGTGACCGGTTTTACCATACTCATTTTCCAAATAGACTGTAAATGTAATAAAAACCGTTGGGAAATATAAATATCTTGATAATCAGACAGGCTATCGGCTTGTGGAAGTCATGGATTCCTGACTGACCTAACGGTTTATTAATATGATTGCAGCATGAGCTAAGTCCAGGATTGTGTTTAGAATCCGAGGCAAAGATACCCAATTAATTTAACGAAAGTTATACTCACTTAACCTTAAACCTAACCCGCAAAGATCATCTGAGTGTATAGTCGTAGGAATAATGATGAGACAGTTTTTTCGCCTGTTATTACTCACCACTTTGGCCAAGCATCACCAAGAGAGATATCCTTATCCAGTCAAACCTGTTTTAGTGACCACCTGTCTACAAAGACCACCTGTCTACAACAAGCACATTTTTTGTTTCCCTTGAAAAAGCTTTCTCATTGAAACACGTACTAAAGGAACCTGTCTACAAAGACCACTTTTTGTGCTTCCCTTGGGCAGTCGCTGTAAACAGGTTTGACTGTAGTAGGTTAATCGTTATGGTCCAATGGCACTTCCACCAGCCTGTCGAGAAGAGGACGAAATCAAGATTTCATAAAAGTTGTCTTTCACTGAAACGGCAGTGAATTATAACGTTAAAAAAAACGAAACAAAACAAGCAAAAATGATTTAAAAGATGTGTTAAGGTCGGACACTTTCACGTAATTACAAAAAGCACAGCTCAATGGCTTTTCAATTTTAGGCAATTCAAACGGATAAGTGGTACGTTTAAGATTGATGAGACGACTTTTAGCTAGAACCTTCCTTAGGCCTTACGGGTTAGTAGAATGAGACCATTACAACAAGGCGAATAAGGCCACTTGGTAGTATTGAAAAGGAACTGAACCAATTGTCAGCGATGGCATCGAAGAATCCGTACCTATTAAAAAAATGACCAATACAATAATACAAAGAAATTGTGTTGTTTGTACTTGCTCACCTTGACAACTCAGTAACACGAGTCAATAACAAATATGGATCGTGATTATTATAATACCAAAGAGGGCAGGCGTTAATAAAAAATATTGTTCAAATTGATAAATTAACGCACACTCTGCTCTATAGAAAGAAAAGATGATGCGTGCCTTTTGGTGGATTTACTTTCAGTTATAAAGGGTAAATGCACTTTGGAAACTTGTTTTGAAAGATAATACGAGCACTTAAAATAATAATAAAAATATTCCGCTTTTATATAGCGCTGGGAGCGCTTTATACATATGGCTCTAAGCGCTTTACAGATACACTATTACTCCGGTCATTGGATTCAATACTTGCCCGCACAAAATGTGTGCACGATCTCCACTCCCTGGGGAGCATTCTAGCCACGCGTTACTTGACGCTCAAAAACTGTTTGATCAAAGAGTTTTAAAGTTGATACTCATTGATTTTAAAAACTAATTTATTTTCATTATTGCAAAGTTGAAACTTTGATTCGACAAGGTTATCAAAATTCAATGCATGGAAACATTCGAAGTAATGATTATTATAATAACAAAACGCTTAAATACAGCCCCGGCATAGCACCGGAAGAGCTCTCCGAACGCTGCTGAGATGTGTGAGATCACAGTATGGACATGACTTGCACAAGCAGACGATGCCCCATGACATCTCACACATTTTCAGTGCCTGTGTTTTCATCTTTTCTTGAGTTCTTTCTCTTACTTCACTACCGTCAGGCTAAATGTATAATCTATTGCCTCACTCTTAACCCCGCGCATGGTTTTATTTTGATGACAAATGCAGCGATACAAAAATAAAGGAATCTGTCGCTTGTAAACAAAATAAGACGCCATTGTATATTCAGCTGCACACACCGGGGTATGTTCGGCGTTTCAAGAGGGAACAAATGCAGTCCTTAATATCATTCCAGGGGGTTTTCAATTTGAAAGTCTGGTTTCTTTGATTGTTAATTACCCCCTATCCTGTGTATTTACAAGCAAAAGATTTTAGTTATCAGAATCGGGTCATATCCCCTTTTGAATGGTTTGACATGCCATTACATTTATATACACTAAACTCATTATAATTTGATAAATAATAGCTTTGCAATTATGTTCATTCTCTATGGGATGTCGTCTGCTTGGGCAGTGTTGGTCCATATAGTGACGTCATTAAAACATCGTTATTTTTCCGGCGAATCTCTGGTATATCCCAGCTGCTATGGAGGTAGCCTTTTGACAAGGCCTCGTGACTCTAAGCGGCTGAGATGAGTCTAGATACCCGGAGTGAACGCGCGACCGAGTGACGGAACGTCACGAGGCCTTTTGGAAAGTGGGTTTCACTGCTCCGCATGAATTATTCATAGATACATATTAGCATGCCAATACGCCTACTTTGGATTTATTGACCAATCAGAACGGCGATCTCCCAGTTGGCTTCGTTCGTGATTCGTTCCATGTAGAGGTCAGTGGTCTTAGCACGTACGTAATAGTTCATAGCATGTAGGTCCATGTTCGCACTACGTAGAGTTTACTGTGTGTGTGTGTGTGTGATGGATATGCTGACGTCGTGCGAGGATACGTTCGCTGATTGAACGCTCCATTTTCTTGAGCGAATTCCAGTCGGAAACAAGGGTTAACATAAGAAATCCAAATCAGATTGATAAAGGCCACTAGGATGGGCTCCTCGCTCTCGCGTTCACTTGGGTTTTCGCGATTAGTCTCGTTTTAGTCGCTCGGCGTCTATCAGACAAGTGGCCTTGTTTAAAGGCTACTATGGAGGTGGTTGTATTTGTATTTTTTTATAAATCACCCGATATGTAGTCGACCTATAACTTGTGCGATGGCCATCTGTTAGATTACCAGTTTCTAATCATACATTAGTTGACATATTATTTGTGATTTTCTTTGAATTTCACCTTTAAGAGATGGGGTCCTGTCTAGCTCATTCCCTTTGAACCATCTTCGATGCCGCCAGGAGAAAATATGTCAGGCATGTGCTTAACTGGCAGATACGTAGACAAAAGATTCCTGCCCAGCTGCAAACTAACGGGCCACTTTCAAAGGGAATTATGCTGTTGTAATGATAATTACTTTTCGCTACCACTCGTCAGATAATACGAGCAGTACACAGTGCTTAACTTTACAGGAGGCAAGCGAAAGGAAATGGAGCAAAATTTCCTGAAATATTAATCAAAATTACTCGACTTGGCATGGGGGGGGGGGGGCACTAATCTAACATACAACACATAAAGAACTGTACATGATAAACACTTTTTTATTTTCATAAGCCGAAAGTAATCGGAAAATTGTCAAATTGCAGGATTTAGGACTGTACAATAATACTATTTTTCACAATTAAAGCCGCTATCATACAATGTAAGCAAATTTGTTGAGACAATTAGGCTTATGTATTCATATTAAATCATTTGTTCGATTTTCCCCTTGTTAGTTCAAATAAAAAGTGAAATATTAAGGATATTTTTGTGTGAACGAAATCAAGTCTCAAGCTTTCCAATGATATTGGCGGCTTCGAGCCTCGGACATCAAAGGTAACATCACACCAGTAGATTCTATTGTGCAACCATAGAAAACAGCAGCTGCTTGGAATAATGTGTTGCCAGTTGGGTCTCCATCTCTTAAAACTCCTTGCTTGATCAACAATGACGGTCGCATCGTATACCGGCTAGTAGCAAGTGCAGGTTGATATCTTATCTTACCAAAGGATATTGGTGCCTTGCCGGGATTCGAACCTTCGACATTCGCATCTACAGTCAAGCGCCTTAAACCACTCGACCACGGCACTCCTGTCTATCCGCACCGGGGGTGCTCCAGACCAGGCGCGTACGCAGGGGGGGGGGGGGGGTTTGGGGGGGGGGGTTGAACCCCCCCTTTGGTATTTTTGTGTGTGTAAACCCCCCCCCAAAACCCCCCTAAAACCCCCCCCCTTTGGATTTTTTTACGCATGGCAATATCATAAAAGACAAGTATTTAAGATGGTCTAGTGATTTTTGATGCATGTCGGTTGTTAAATTCGAAAGCAAAAGTAAAAAGCCTTGTTTCTGCTAAGAACATTTCTAAACTAAAATGTGTCTATTAAGCGCTGACAATTACAACAAAATGAAATTATTTTTATAACAATAGTATTAATAAATACTTATAAAGCGCACTTATCTATCAAATTACTCAAGGTGCTATACAAAAGAAAATACATAAGACAAAATACACATGATATACATGTAGATGATGTAGTATAAACCACAGATAAATCGTTTTAGTTTCACATACTTCAGGTATAAATTTCTGCAATTAAGAAGCGGCTTACGAAAGAAGCGAAATTGTGCTTACTACAATTATACACTGAAATTGGATACAAAAACATGCAAATTAGTTAAAGTCTAGCCCTCCTCCGAACTTCCATGCACTTTCATATTCATCGACAATCTTGCCCTTTGCTTTGAAGTACAGTTTCACTTGCACTTATGGAAATTAGTAGGTGGACTAATATTTTTTTTTAAATTGAGGCCTTTCATTTAAATGTGACTGTTCAGAGTGAACGAACGTGGCTGGAATCTCCTTCATCTCTTAATTAACCATCACATTAGATCATCTTTGGCGCCCCAATTCCCAGTGGCTTGTGAAAAACGAAGGTAAAAAGATGCATTTTATCCTACATTTATATTAAATTTTGTTAAACAACAAAGTTTGTTTTCATGTGTTCTTTGTGATATTCAAAGATGTTAAACATTCAGCTGAATAATGTACATGTACAGTATAAGCAAACACAAAGGAAATAATTTGTTTAAAAACAAAATCGTCTTCAGAAAATGAAAATTAAAAGGATACACCATCTTAAAACTGCTTTTCTATATCCAAGTTACAGACAATACGTCTGTAACAGCAAACGTGCATAGTACTTCAATCGAAATAATTTGTATGGTTCTCCTTTTTTGCAGACAGGAATCGGTCATCATGGCTTTCAAACACCTCTGCTTATTCTCCATTTGGTGATCAGTTTAAGCCAAACCTTGCACGGGGCTGCAACGTTGGTTCCCTCCAGGAGCTTACATCTCGATACTTCTCTTCAGGGATGTGATGAGGACTTTGAACGAAAGACAGTTTTCTGCGTCGACCTAGGGTTCAATTCTGTACCCCAACATCTTCCAGAGGATACTAAGGTTTTGTGGCTATTTGGTAACAACATCACATCCCTCCTGAGCACCTCATTTAGAAGATATCCTCTCATTACCGATCTGGACCTTTCCAACAACGACATTAAGGTGATAGAATCCACAGCTTTACATCCTCTCAAGGATTTAGACCGCTTGGACATTTCATACAATATCCACCTTTTGCTTCCAGGTAGAGGCCTCTCAGATGGGCAAGAAAGCTGTCGTTCTTAGATCTCTCGGGATCAAAGTTGACATCGATACCTGATGACATTCTAAAATGGAGTCGAAATTTGACAACTGTGCACCTTGGGTTTAACCTGCTCAAGGTCATAAACATAAGCTCGTGCGGCAAAGCAGGAAATGTTGACTTGTCTTATAACTTGATAGAAAAACCTCACAGAATATGCTTTTAACTTCGCGTGCACTCTGATACTCTGATCTGACAGATAACACCATCAGATCAGTTGATCCTAACGTGATTGCATCGCTCAATGTCAGATCGTTGGTACTTGGGTGGCGCGTATTAAAAATCGAGGAACTGAGAAACATATTCATCGGAATCTCCCGTTCATTGATAAAGAACTTTACATTGACTATAAGTGCTGATTTGAGGCTTTGAGCATCGTTCGAAAGATCTATTTGATCACTGCGCGATTGTTCTCTTAGAATACTCGACCTCGACACGAATCAACTACACGCCCCTTATCCTTTCGTCTTCTCGAGTCTGACAAGGCTCAGGCAATTTCATCTTCAGGAGAACGGTATAGTTACAATCGAGCCAAATTACTTTGAGGGCATGCACAATTTAAGAATGTTAGACTTAAAAGATAATCGTATTAAAGATATAAACACGGACAATGTTTCATGGACAATAGACTTAATTGAGTTACACTTATCCGGAAATGCCTTGACTAGAATTAGAGAATCTGCATTTCGGGGTTTGCATAATCTAACGCTTTTAGATTTGCGCTCAAACGACTTGCTCAAAATTGTCTGGAGAACATCTTTTTGGAACTGAAAAGCATTCAAAGCATTGATTTGTCACAATGCGATATCAAGAAATTTAAGTTGATGATCCCAAGCGTAACATCACTTTTCCTAAATGATATGATAAACGACAATTTCGTTCATAAACCCAATGACGTCCTTCCAAAATGTACAGCTCCTGGAACGTTTGGAGATGAGAAACATTGGTATTAGGATTGAAGACCTGTGGTATTCAATCTTGAATGCATCTCTTTTCGACGGGATTGTTCAACCTTAAGTTTTTGGATCTGAGCGAAAATCCTTTGAACCGCGGTATAGACGGTGATCTGCCTCCTGGGGTCCTGCAACAACTTTCCGCTTTACAAAATCTTTCTCTAGAAGACTGCGACCTTTCCAACCTTCATCCACAAGCCTTCACGGGATTGAAATCACTTCGGGTTCTAATACTAAGAAATAACAAACTTCTGCAGCTTCCTGTCGATTTGTTTAAGTCATTAGATCAAGTAACAAGCATTGATCTTGCTGATAACGTTTTGACGTACCTTGATGGAGCGATCTTTCTGAGTATTCGAAAGTTAAAAACTCTCCTGCTTTCAAACAACAGATTAACACGTCTCGAGCAAAATACATTTAAACCGCTCTATTCTTCTCTGTTATTCATAGATCTTTCAATGAACACTATCGATTGCAACTGTGATCTAAGCTGGTTTCCTAAATGGCTAAGCGGACCACTTAGCCTCATTAGGGACTTTTAGAAATGCACGTCAAGAGCTTTGACTGCAACGTGTGACGTCATTTTAAGGCACTGCGCCTGCGTCACGTGGTCTCAGTCGGCGATCGAGAATGCGTCAACCTTGATTTTCCTAAATCTAGTACATGCAATACATACATACATATTGACATTTATAAAGCGCCTTTACATGCTGAAATGTGTAGAACAGGTGTCACATGCACCTGTTCTACACATATTTACATATTAGCAGTGAAGGGATGTTCTTTTGTTGAGGGTAGAATGAGGAATGTCCTCTTTCTTTGTCCGTGATGTTTATTGTGTTACTTCCTGCATGCATATCGTCGAGTGCAATCTAAAAGATTTCTAATTGTAGCCAACATGGGCAGTTAAGTACGTTGACACGCATGATCAGTCGGCGTTCGTCGTGTTCTCGTTCACTCATTCTAAAAGTCCCTATTGACGACGATGACGACGACTACAAAAGCATCTGTTCATCGGATTCTTTAGAGCCTTTTCGGGGCGAGTATCTAATTGATTTCGATCCTAGAGAGTTCTGTAGCATCAACATCACCCTCGTCTGTTTGCCTACCCTCGCCATCATTTGTCTGATTTTCATCGTCGCACTCGTATTCCACTACCGGTGGCCGTTGAGGTACAGACTGTTTCTTGTCAAACTGGCAGTTCTTGGCTACAAGGAGATGCGAGACGCTAGAGATCATGACGATTATGAGTTTGACTTGAATGTCATATTTTACGACGATGACGAAGAGTGGATTCGCGAACATCTCCGACCGGCTCTCGCAGAACGGCTTCCGCAGTTTCAGAGGAATGTCTTTGGCGATGCGGACCTCGTCCTGGGAATGCATTACTTAGATTCTGTTTGACTACGTGGTGAGCCATAGTTACAAAACCATCGTAGTGCTCAGCAGTGCTGCTGTGCTTGATCGCTGGTTCATACTCAAGTTCCGTACGGCCATGGATCACGTGAGTGACACTCTGACTGAATTCGTTGTCGTGGTCTTCCTCGAAGACATCCCAGATGATGAAATGCCATCTTGGCGAGGTTGTATCTCAATGATGGCAGACCATATATCGACTGGACTGAGGACGTGAGAGGACATGAGTATTTCTTCGATAAATTGACAAAAAATCTTACCATTAATCTCCGCACCAATGACAGGATCCCGAACGAGTAAATGGAATGTGAGATATGTTTAAATTTAGTGTAAGTCTGAATGGAAAGTTTGAAAATGTTTGAATAACACGTTTGAATGATAACGTTTTTTGATGAACGCCTTACTTTTGTGCAGCTGTTGCACTTCTTTGCACGCCTCGCGAGAGCTTCTTGCGATGGTTTAAGGACCCGTAAAACACATCGCACATTAGTTTCAAGGCACCAGACCTGCACAGAGTTTGTGAGTTCACCTCAAGGATTCTTGTAGGTAGGGGAGTATATTGTGAAAGGGAACAGGGCGCTCACAAGGAGACTCGACTACAGCTGTAGACACATAGTACAGAAAGACGCGGGAGTTGTGACCATGGCATAATGGAGAAAAGGAGGCAGCACAAATGATTTTTATTTTTTTGTAAAAGAGAAAAAATACTTACCCTAATATTTCCCTGAGGTAATAATACTTTGATTCGTACTTGTAGTGGTAATAAACACTGAAGAACACTGCAGCATTAATGAGAACCCACAAAACCTTCTGGAAAAGAGAAAAAGAAAACGAGAACGACCATGAATACAATTTAAGTTTTTCAATAAATTAAAGCAGCATTATAATTTTCACTCCGAGGCTGTTAGGCCAGCGCGGGAACTCAACTAAAACAATAATAATGGTCCGACTTTGGCTTTTTTGTTCAATCTTGCGATTTACTCTGATGAGTGCAGTACGAAAAGCTTTAACATGTCGTATTCGTTGCTATTCTAAGTATCATAATCATTCATTGAATAGTATGCTATGATGAATACATTAATACAAGCACGTGTAATGCGGTTCTAAATATATAGTGCATCTAGATTAAAAATCATTGTATATTGTCAACCATTTAGAAGTCCAGAATATGGCCGATTTATTTTGTAATAATCTCTAAGACCGCGATCTCCCCCTACTTGCAGCAAGCAGAAGATCACGTGAGCACGCGAAAATGCTGGGCGCTGGGCGTACGAGTTCGTTGATATCGCCATCTTCGGCGGCTTGCAGCAAGTGTAGGGAATATCATACTTATGGAGATATGAAACAAGAACCGGCGAGATTCTGGACTATCACTTTAGCTATTTAGTTACATGACTGATATAATCAGTTTGCCTTTACCACTCATTCGTGTTGAGCTATTAACAAATACAGATTCATGGCGAAATGTTTGTACATATTGTTTAGCATAGGGATATGATATAAGAACAGTTTGCTTGTACCACTCGTTTGTGTAGTGTTATTAACATATAGAACTTTATGACGAAATGTTTGTACATATTGTTTGGCATAGGGATATGAAATAAGAACTGGCCAGATTCTGGACTATCACTGTAGCTATTTAGTTACATGACTGATACGATCAGTTTGCTTGTACCACTCGTTCGTGTTGTGTTATTAACAGACACAGATTAATAACGAAATATTTGTACATATGGATTAGCATATTAAAAAAACATTAGGTTATTCACATCATTAGAATGCTGAAATTTCGAGTCCATTATTCACAAAAAAAGTATGTAATTAAATATGGTTTTATGTCTGAGGAGAGAGATGGGAGAGAGATTGAGAGAGAGAGTAAATGAGAGGGAGAGAGAGAGAGCGAAGGGGAGAAGTGGGGCGAGGGGTAGCGGAGAATACCCTTGGCATCACCAGCTTTTTTCATGCAAGGGGGGGGGGGGAGGAGGCACCCCAGATATGAGTGCCTGCAATCAGGGGACGTCGCCAAAGGGGGGGGGGGGGGGTTGTGGGGGGGGGGGTGCCCCCCACCTGTCAGGATATTGTCGGTAAAATTGCGCTGCCGTCGGGAAAAAGAGAAAAGGGGGAGGGGAAAAAGAGAGGGAAAAAAGAGAGGGAAAAAAAAGAGAGGGGAAAAAAAGAGAGGGAAAAAAGAGAGGGAAAAAAGAGAGGGAAAGGGAAAGAAAAGAAAAAAAGAAAAGAAAAGGAAAAGAAAAGAAAGAAAGGAAAAGAAAAGAAAAAAAGGAAAAGAAAGGAAAGAAAAGAGAAGAAAGAAAGAGAAAAAAAAGAAAAAGAGGGAGGAGAGGAAAGAAAGGAAAAGAAAGAAAAGAAAGAAGAAAAAAGAATGAAAGGGAAACAAAAGAAACGGGGGATAAAAGAGAGGAGAGAGAGGGAGGTAAGAGTCTGAGAGAGGAGGAGTGGGAGTAAAAGAGAGAAGGGGTTGTTGGGTGGAGTCGTCTCGTCGAGGGAGCAAGAAAGACACGGGTAAATATATTGCTGTGTCGGGCCAGCTGTGTCGGTATTCTTGCTCGATCCTCGTGTACTATATCAATGCAGAAGTTTGAAGTCGGTGAGATGTATATTGTTAGACGAGTCGAGAACGGTACGAAGAAACGTCTTTTTTCTCTAATAATTTAAGGAAACGTCAAAGCTTCCGCGCTTCGCGCGAGTGGGGAAAACTGAATTCAGATGAATAGGGCTTAATAAGAGTCAAAAACGGTACGATGAATCGTCTTCCTTTCTCTATATTGTGATGAAACGCCAAACAATTAGAAGGTTAAAACTTCATTTAGACGAGTCGAGAACGGTACAATGAATCGTGTACTTTCTCTAATAATTTAAGGAAACGTCAAAGCTTCCGCGCTTAGCGCGAGAGGGGGAAACTGAATTCAGACAAAATCAATAGGGCTTATTTAGAGTCGAAAACGGTAGAACGAATCGTGTTCTTTCTCTAATAATTTGAGGAAACGTCAAAGCTTCCGCGCTTTGCGCGAGAGGGGGAAACTGAATTCAGACAAAATTAATAGGGCTTATTTAGAGTCAAAAACTGTACGACGAATCGTCTTCTTTCTCTAATAATTTAATGTAACGTCAAAACTTCCGCGCTTCGAGCGGGAGGGGGAAGCTTCATTCAAATAAGGATTAAGAGTCGAGAACAGTACACCGAATCGTCTGCTTTTTCTCATAATTTAATGAAACGTCAAAGCTTCCGCGCTTTGCTCGGGAGGGGGGGGGGGATACTGAATTCAGAAAAGGATAAACAGTCGAGAACGGACCAGCAAATCGTCTTCTTTTTATAATAATTTAATGAAACGTTAAAGCTTTCGCGCTTCGCGCGGGGGGGGGGGAACTTCATTCAGCCAAGGATTACCAGTCGAAAACGGTACAATTAATCGTCTTCTTTTCCTAATAATTTAAGGAAACGTCTAAGCTTCCGCGCTTCGCGCGGGAGGCCCATCAACCACACCCCCCTAATGAGCGCGCTTTTTTAGTGATTTTCTTGCTCACTACCGCCCCTCCCTAAAATGAGATCCTAGCTCCGCGTCTGCATTAAAATGCTATGATGCTGACTAAATTGAAGAAATAATTCGTATATTTATGACGTCGAGGAAAATGACCATTTTGCGCATATGCAAGCACTATAGATAGTCCATAGGGAAAAACAATTTAGCCTTCGGCCCCAGGTTTATAGGGTTGAATTTGTAGATATTGTAAATTTTTGTCGGTAATTGGTGGCTAGTTTTGTCGGTAATCGTTGGCCTCTACACCCCCCCCCCCCCACTGAAAAAGGTCTAGCGACGCCCCTGCAATTCGACTAAAATCATAAGTGTGCCGACCAAATGTGTTGAAAAGGCGTATACATTACTGTTTTAATGCCCCTCCCCCACCCCCTCTTCCTTTAGAGCCATTACAATGTATGTTTTAGACATGAATAAACACATACAGGACTGCATCAAAATGAGGAAGTGATTTTATTTCAAGTTAATTGTTTTCGTATTTATTCCCCAAGTAAATTATCAATATGAAATCTTTTACACACGGCGCCACTCGAAGCATTCCATAATAAACAAAACTTGTGAATCGGAAAGAAAAACAGACAATCACTTCCACTAAAAATGGATGTAAACAAATAACCTCTCTCGTAATTCTTATGAATGATAAAGAAAGGGGGA